>CM021108.1:216432178-216567973 GCA_007115665.2 Sequoiadendron giganteum
AAATCATAAGAGAAAGCTTACGAAAGAACAAACATTATAATATAGACAAAGAGATAGAGAAGGTCATATGAAGAAAAGACAAGGTATGTTAAATATTAGTGAACCTGAGCCCTATGGTATTTCAAGTGAAGAGGAAATTGAATATGTTCAAGGTGAAAATGTCGACCATGATATTGAAATTGGGAATAAAAATCTTCAAATTGATATTGAAAATTTTCAAGGTGAAAATATTGGAATTAAAGATGTTGAATATGGTATTGAAATAGGGAATCAAAATATTGAATTTGATAAAGAAAATTTATACAAAAAAAAAAAGTATTGAAGAAATACAAAAAAATGAGAAAAAAGAGAAAAAAATACAAAATAATCAAAAATTCATTGCCTTGATGAAAACCTAGTAAATAAGTGTCTTAGTAACAATAAAAAAAAAATAATAAAATTTAAAAAAGTGCAATAAAAGAAAGTAGTGAAAACCTAGTAAACAATCACTATTTGTGATGAGTCAACTTCTCCATCTATTTGAATCATGTGTTGATCACCCAATTTTTCCATCATTGTGCATAAAAGACTATCATAAAATGAGATTCATATCCATATTCGGTTGTTGTGATGATGTCCCACCATGGCTTGGTTTTCATTGTGCATATTCATAATAAATTGGTTTGTTTCTCATTGGGGGAAAAATAATGAACTCACTGGTGGAAACCTATTTTGAGCTTAAACAAAGAGGCAAGCAACAACAAGGGAACTCGAAAAAAATAAAAACCAAGCTAAACATTAAATTGAACATTAACCATAATCAATCAAACAACCGACCATCCAAAACAACATCAAGATAATCAAATCACATCTCAATGAATGGTCATCTTCTAAATCATGGTTGATAACGTTGGCACAAATTTTCAATTATTGTATCTTGATTGTTGGGATCATTTCTCAGGAGTACCTCCATGATGTCATAAACTAGAGGGGCTAAGAAGGAGAATAAAATTTTCTTTGTTTGATGTTTGTGATTCAATCATTATTAGCGTGCAAATTTTCATGAACATGCTCTACAAAGTATGATTGATGACATTGTGAATTTGCATGGGAAAATGATTAAATCTTGTCTATTTACATGAGTGATGCTCAGGTCATCTTGGCCCAATTATACCTAGATACTTGTGTTATCTTGCAATATCAAAAACTCATGGAAGTTATACTTAGGTCATCATACCAGTCTAATTATACCATTGATTTTTGTACTAACTTTCAACATTTTAAAAATCTCAATGATGATACCTAGCACAATAAATCAAGTGGAAATATTGCATAGTTGGGTTTGCATGGCTAAGATAGGATTGCATTCATATTAGTTCAAAATTTTCATTATAGATTCTTACAAGGCTGACAACTCTCAACATGATGTTATCTCTCATTAAAATATTGAGTACACTTGACATAACAAAAAAAATCTTTCATTTTCATTATAATTTCCATATCATATCATTAGAAAGTATTATCATACATTCATCCATATATCCATCATAATAGTTGCATTGTAAAATCCAAAAAAAATAAAAATCATCATCCCTCCATCCATGCATCTGTCACACATTCACATCTATCACATGTTCACATCTATCACACATTTGTATTGTATTACATGGATACAAAAATAAAGCATCATCCATAATAGAATTGTAATCCATGAATCATCATAATCCATTCACATACTCATTCATGCATGTTTAGGTCATATATTTGCATAAAAAAAAACCCAAAAGAAAGAATTATCCTCCTATATCCATACATTTGTATTGATCATACATCTATGCATTAGCATATATCCATAGATTTTTATTTATCATATCCAAAAGTAATCCATTCATTTATCATGCATTAAAAATCATAAAGCATTCATCCACAAATTAAATAATATATTTTCATTCCATATAATAAACTATTTTCCATTCATTCATCCATCCATATCATCAATATATACATGTGAAAATAATAAAAAGACAATGCATACCATATCATTTGCATGAGTGCATCCATCTCATACATCATATTAGAAGCACCATCCATAAACACATAGAATCATACATCATCATCTCATTATTGCATCCATACATAAAAAATAGCATAAAAATATATAGACTCATCATCACATACACACATCATTATCACATAGGCATATAAACCATCACATAGCATAGAAAATAAATGCATCTATCAGAATCCATCATAAACACACATAAATCTCATATAGAACAATCATCATAGCTGCATATCATATAAATATCATAATAACAATGTTAAGTGTACAAGGATATCCAAAAAATATGAAGAAGTACATCATCAAAAATGAGGTAGTATGTTGTGATATCATCACGGTTGTATCCAATGTCTCAATGATATATCAAATGTGGCATCAAAAGAACTATTAGGTGCTACCCCCAGATGTTGCAAGTCTCACTAAAATTGCACCATCTTCTCCTACACCACCTACTCCTCTTGCATCCCTTGTACCTGATGGCCTTGGCCCCTAGAACTTCGCCTAGTGGGCCCCCTCAGAAGTGGTTGCATGACACCCCTGTTAGTAGTCCTAGACTACGTCCGACTAGATCATGATTGTGCATAGCCGACCCTCTGCTCAGTACACACTATATCATAGGGTATGTGCAGGATCATGATGGGCCAAAAAGTGGCAATGACGAAAAATCACATTTTGGATCGGCTCAAAAACGCGGAAATGTCAAGTTGAATTTTCTAGGTTCGGGTGTCAATACGTTTACCCGAACCAAAAACCAAGCCTAGTTTCAACAAATCAGATATCCGATCCAAATTGGATATCCGATTTTTGGAAACTGTATATAAAAAAAACAACTGACTATTTAACTTCATTTCTCACAGTTTGACGCGAGCGCAAAAGGAAAAAACCCAAATCCGATATCTGCTTTGATCAGATATCTAATTTCAAAGGTATGTATTTGGTTTTTTCAATCTTGTAATCAATTTTTGAAGTAGATTCTCTTATGTTTAAGTAGGTTTTATTAATTTTTTTTCAAAAATAGGGTTTTCTATTGATTTTTTAAAAAAACTAGAGTTTACATTGATTTTTTATTAAAACTTAATTTTTTGAAATGGATCTTGATTAAAAATTAGTGTTGTTGATGTATTTTTATGAAAAATATGAGTTTGTTATTGATTTTTGTGAAAAACTATTGTTTTTTGGGGATTTTTATTAAAAACTAAGGTTTTTTTGCATTAATTTCATTTATATTGTGTAATTTCAATTAGTTTAATTAGTTTTTAACTTTAATCAGGTATTATGGCTATGAATCAAAATCCACAAATGCCAAATGCTCCACCACCTCTGCAGCCACCAATTGAAGACTTAATTGGTGAAAAATTGGGGCATTTGAGGGCCATTTGTGAAATTTATCAAACAATGTCTCAATTGAGAGATATGACAAACACATTGAGGGAAATAATTAAAAATATAGAAACCCTCTCCACCCAACATAATTCCTTTTATTCATGGTGAGAAGACATGAGGGAATATTATCGATATGGGTTGTCTTACGATGATGTGAAAGATCTCCAAATAACCAAAGCCCAAATAGCCTCTTTATTCATTGACCCCCACACCGGTTTTCCAGTGAATGTTAATAAAACAAAAATTTCCATAAAATGGTGCATGCATAGGGATATTGTAGCTAACTTTTGGGATCGTTGGTGTATTACTTTATTAAAAAATTATATGCTGAATTTGTGTTAGGGCATCATGTCAATTACTTTGACATTAAACCCTTCCAGGGCATCGATGGAAGTATGCCCCAGGATAGACCAAGGGCAGTTAGAGTAGTCCCACACCCAAATGTTCCCCTTCCTCCCCTTCCTCCCCTTCCTCCACCACCTCCAATATATCATCCAAATATTATCCAGGATGCATCCACATACTCTATTCAAGCTATTCACTCTTTGAGTGATCATTTGGTTTCGCATGCTTCTACAGTAGCTCAGCCACATTTTGGTCATGTTGGTGAAGGCTCGAGTGTTTCTGCATCATCCTCCTCAGGTCCACATATTTGTGTGCCACATACTTGCACTATGTGCCACCAGATATGTTTGGGACCTCTTGTACAGCCCGTTGAGCATCCCTTTGACACTTTTGATTATGACCTCCATGATGTGGACATTATAGATCACTCCAAGGGGAGTGGACCGCACCCTACAAAGTCATCTCCTACTAGAGAGGGAGATGTTGGAATAGAGACATAGGTAAGATTTAACTTGTAATGTCATAAATTGCATTTATTTTTAAATGAATATTAATAAGAGATAGTATCAAGTACTAATATTTATTTACATGGTCTATTTAAAAGTTGATGTCTGAGAAGGATCTCACACGGGTGACTGATATCACCATTAGGGCCATTTGATTTGGCTTGGACACACATGCCATAGGTTGTCTAGGAAAACTAAGCAATCTATTTTAGTTCAGTGAGCCTTAGTAGCATTTTTTTGTGATTAGATGATGGTCATGTTGACCACTGAGTAGGTGTAATAGAGTTGTACACCAAAAGAGTCTTAGGAATTTTGCAAGATGCAAATAGGGCTAAGAAGTTGTAAAGCCTTCTAATTGGCCCCAGTTGGAGGAGCTAAAATGACCAAGTAGAGCCCAAGGGAGAAGATAATTGTTTGGTGACCCTATTTATGGGATGCCTCGACATTGGAGTGAGGCTGGATGCTTATTATACATTTTAAGTTTTGAATTCAAGGAAAGCATATGTGACTGTGTGTGAAATTTCTGGTTTTTATATTACAGTGATACTTTAATGGATTAGTTTTGGCACTCTAATTTGTGCATGATGTAGAGTAGTTGTTCTTTGAATTCTGTGTGGCATTAGATACTTTTTTTGTTTAGATTTAAGCACTTCTTGTAAATATTTTTTGTTCTACACTGTTGTTGGTCTGAACTAGATAGTTTGTAAAGAATTGAGTGTTAGCTCATTTTCCCACCGTACCAATTGTACGGCCCTTTGGGATTAGTGACTAGAATCAATGGGTGTACATATAGTGGGAGTTGGGGCCTTTGAAAACAAAGGAGCTAATTTTGGAGTCTTTTCCTAGGCGAGCTAGAGAAGAGCCCAGTTAGGAAAGGCCATAGTGCAAAGCACTTAATTTGCAGAGGTGTTAACTTAGAGACAAATTTACTTTTGAGGAAAGAAGATATAAGTCTTACCAAGATATGGTAAAGAGGAAGAGACTCTACCAATACATTTGTGGGGGGAGAACTTAGGAAGTTGCAGAGGAGCCAGAAAGGGCCTAAAAAGCCTTAATTTTGCTCATTTTCAGTTAGGGCATTGTACGGCTAGTTGTGACCCAAGACCCCAAAAATCCTTGATGGGTGGGCATATGAAGTAGGAATCCCAACAAAAGATTGGGGTTTTCTTTGGAGGGACTTTGGGAAAAACCTTGAGTTCTCGGAGAAGGAGACCTAATAGGGCTAGTAGCCTTCTAGGCCTAATGAACGAGTTTGGTGAAAGCGACTTGTAGATGGAGCTAGGTGGATCCCTAATGCCCCTAGTAGGATGGATTGAAGCTTTTGGAAGCACCTCCACACCTCTATAAGATTGGTATCAAAGCCCCAAAAATATTTGGGATTGATTATTTTATGTTAGAGAGTGAGTCTAGTGGTTCTACAATCATGGTGACGAATATAAAATTGGCCAAGAAGGTTGAAGACTAGGAGGAAGACAATAGGCTATTGAGGGAAAGAATATCCCAACTTGAGCAAGCAATGAGTAACATACAGACCAAGACTGATGAGGTCAGTGATAATTTGGAATGGAGAGTACCCAAGGGTGAAGAGGTTGTAGAGGAAGACAAGACGCCTGAACCTGGCCCTGTTTTGCAAGAAGAGCCTTTCTTGAAGGCATTAAAGGCATACGACTGTTTAGTGGAAAATTGGAAGTAGGTCTAGTCATGGACTGGACAGAGGGAATGGAAAACCATTTTGAGTGTGATGGAGTCACTGAAGCACATAAGGTAAAAGAGGAAAAATCAAGATTGAGAGGTTCTTCTTTGACATGGTGGAAGTTCATCCATAGAGAGAGAGAGAAAACGAAGGCAAGAAACCTATCTCCACTTGGAAGGGAATGGTTGTCAAAGTGAGAGAGGCATATATGCCAGATGACTACAAAATTCAATTGCATAAGAAAATACAGAGATTGAGACAAAGAGACCAAGATGTAAATTCCTATACAGAGGAGTTTCAAAAACTTTGCATGAGGTCTAATGTATCTGAGGATGAAAGCCTTAAGGTGGCTAGATATCTTAATGGTTTGAAATGGAACATACAAGAGGAGATGACTCTTCTAAGTCCCAAAATAGTGCACCAATGTTATCAATTGGCTATAAAGATTGAAGAGAAAAGTAAAAGGAAACAAGATCAAACTTCCAAGAGTAGAGGAAGAGGCAGAGATCAAAGAGGACACAAAGGTGGATACCAAGGTAGAGGGACTAAACAAATAAGTCAAGGAGAGTCTAAAATCACAGAGCATGGAAGTGAAACAACTTCTAGAGGAGGTTCTAACAGAGGAAGAGGTGCAAGCAGAAGTAACTCTTACTTTGCTAGCATGAAATTTTAGAATTGTGGCTAAGTGGGACATCTTGCTTAAAGGTGCCTATAGAAAGCATCTTCTTCTAACATAGAGAAGAGAATAGCATATGCTCAAGAAGACACTATGGGTGTCAAATCACCAGAGGTTAGCCATATTGAGTCAGAAATGGGGGAGAACTTGATGTTTAGAAGGGTTCTAATCAGGCAACCAGTCAAGGAGGAGCCAAAGCAAAGGAGAGCCTTATTCAAAGTGAGATGAAAAATAATTGGGAAGGTGTGCAAAGTTATAGTGGATTCAAGGTCCAATGATAACATCATCTTAGAGGAAGTAGTAAATAAGCTAAAATTGGAGAAGATACCCCATACTAATCCTTACAATGTAACATGGCTGAATAAAGGGCAAAGTTTCCTTATGAATGAGCAGACATCAGTGGAATTATCCATTGGAGGATACAAAGACAAATTGGTTTGTGATGTGTTTCCTATGGATGCATGCCATCTTCTATTGGGTAGGCCATGACAATGTGATAGAGGAGCCATCTATGATGGAAAGGAGAAAACCATCTCATTCAAGAAGGATTGTAAAACATTTAAGATACAGTCATTATTGGATGAAGAAGAAGTACACTCCAAGACCCCTAGTGTCCTATTAAGCAGTGGAAAGGAGTTTATCAACACTCTTCAGCAAGGAGGTGAAGGATATGCTATTATGGTGCAACCCAAGGAAGAAAAAAAGACTAAGCAGACACCTATACTAGAAGAAGTCCAGAAGTTACTTGAGAAGTTCAAGGACATAGTCAGTGATGGGATACCAAAAAAAATACCTCCAAAGAGAGCTATCAATCATCAGATTGATTTCATACCAGGGGCTTCATTGTCGAACAAAGAAGCCTATAAACTCACACCGGATCAAAACCTACAAGTGGTTAGGCAAGTGCAAGAGTTATTAGACCAAAGACTCATCAAGAAGAGCATCAGTCCATGTGCAGTACCAGTGGTCTTAGCAACCAAGAAAGGTGGTAAGTGGAGACTTTACATTGACTCTAGGGATATCAATAGGATTACAATCAGATATAGATTTCCTATTCTTAGGATAGAGGATTTGATGGACTGTCTTGGAGGGGAAAATTACTTCACTAAGTTGAACCTCAAAAGTGGGTACCACCAGATTAGAATCAAATATGGGGATGAATGGAAGACAACTTTTAAGACAACTAATGGGTTGTATGAGTGGAGAGTTATGCCATTTGGCCTCTCAAATGCCCCTAGCACATTCATGAGGCTCATGAATGAAGTGCTTAAGAGTTTCACAAGAATATTTATTGTAGTGTATCTAGATGATATACTCATCTTTAGTAAGATAGCAAAGGAACATTTGAAGCATGTGGAGATGGTACTTAAAAGGTTGCAGGAGGAGAGGTTATCCATCAATCTAGAAAAGTGTAAGTTCTTTAAGCAAGATCTTGTGTATTTGGGGTTTGTAGTATCCCAAGGGTCATTGAAGATGGACCCAAGCAAGTTTGAAGCTATTCTAAATTGGCCTACACCAACCACCGGGATAGAGGTAAGGATTTTTCATGGGTTAACTCAATTTTACAGAAATTTTATAAGAAACTTCAGTGGCATTTGTGCACCAGTGCTTGATACTATCAAGGGTGGTCTAAAGACTAAATTTAAATGGACTCTTGAAGGAGAGAAGGGTTTTGAGAAGTTGAAGCAAGAAGTGGCAACTCAAGCCATCCTTTTGTTACCTAGCTTTGATAAGCTATTCACAGTGGAATGTGATGCCAGTGGAATTGTAGTAGGAGGAGTACTAAGCCAAGAAGACAGGCCTATAGCTTTCTTTAGTGAAAAGCTCAATGAGGCTAAAAATAAGTACTCTACTTATGACTTAGAGCTATATGCTCTAGTGCACTCTCTTATAAAGTGGAGACATTGTATCCTACCTAAGGAGTTTGTAGTGTTTACGGATAACTAGGCACTTACCTACATCAACACACAAGAAAAGCTAAGTAATAGGCAATTGACATGGATAGAGTACCTCCAAGACTTCACCTTTACTATCAAACACAAGAAAGGACTGTTGAACAAGTTGGCAAATGCACTAAGTAGGAGGTTGCTGACAGTGCAAGAGATTCAATTCCAAAGCATTGGGATAGAGAGTTTCAAGGATCTCTATGGAGAAGATGAACACTTCTCTAAAGGATATAAGGTATGTTCTAATTTTGATAATCATTTTCACAGTCAATTGTTAGAGTATACACTACAGAGTGGATTTTTGTTCAAGTGGCATCAATTATGTGTTCACAAAGCTTCAATGAGAGAGAATCTCATTCAGAAGAAGCACAATGGTAGTCTTAGTGGCCATTTCGGTATCAACAAGACAATGGAGTTGGTACAGAGGTTATATTATTGGCCCAAGTTGCCAAGAGATGTCAAAAGATATGTGAAGAAGTGTGTAGTTTGTATGAAATCCAAAGGGGGATCTAGTGATGCAGGTTTGTATCAACCTCTACCTATTCCCAACAAACCATGGGAATGCATTAGTATGGATTTTTTTTGTAGGACTCCCTAAAACTAAGATAGGGTTTGATAGTGTTTATGTGGTGGTAGATAGGTTTAGTAAAATGAGTCATTTTGTTCCTTGCAAGACCACCCATGATTCTAGTTATATTTCTTATCTCTTCTTCAAACAGATTGTGAGGATCCATGGATTACCATTGAGCATAGTATCAGATAGAGATGTGAAGTTTATGAGTCATTTTTGGAAAACTCTATGGAGCAGACTGGGTACTAACTTATCTTTTGGTTCAGCTTACCATCCTTAGACAGATGGACAAACTAAGGTGATAAATAGAGTGTTAGGTAACCTTCTAAGATGCCTAACCAAGGAGTATGGTCAGACATGGGACTTGGTCATATCACAAGTTGAATATACATACAATGACAGTGTGAACAGGACCACAAATAGGAGTCCTTTTTAGATAGTATATGGTATGCACCCACGAGGTGTGTGTGAGCTTAGAGATCTAGGAGCTATGGAGCATAGAAGTGGCCATGCAGAGGATTTATCTCAAACCATGAAGGAGATTCAGGAGCAAGTGAAGAAAAAAATCACAGAGGCTACTCATAAGTTGAAAACTAAGGTGGATATATCTAGGAAATATATACAATTTATAGTAGGTGACTATGTCATGTTCCATCTCAACAAATCCAGATTGCAGAAAGGAGTACTAACAAAGTTGAAGATGAAGAGAGTGTGACGATGTAGAGTATTAGCTAAGTATGGAAAGAATGCTTGCAAGGTGGAGCTTCCTGCATAATTAGGTATTTCACCAGTGTTTAATGTAGTTGACTTGATCAAGTATAAAGAACCAGTGACTGATATGAATCTGAACAGTACAAATGTATTGGATGATGTGAGTACTATAGTCAAACCTCCTAAGGACAAGCTGCAAGTAGATAGAATCTGGGAATCCATAGTGAAGAAGTCTACTCAGCACAAGGTGTACATGGAACACCTCATACACTGGAAAGACAAACCAGAGTCTGAGGCTACATGGGTGGAAGAAGCTCATTTCGAGAAGTATGGGATTGATCTGTCTCTAATATCTCCCCACATTGATTAGTGTATGTGTAGAGGGGAGACAATTGTGCAGGAGCACCCATAGGTTGTCTAGGAAAACTAAGCAATCTATTTTAGTTCAATGAGCCTTAGTGGAATTTTTTTTGTGATTAGATGAAGGTCATGTTGGCCACTGAGTAGGTGTAATAGAGTTGTAGATCAAAAGAGGCTTAGGACTTTTGCAAGATACAAATAGGGCTAAGAAGTTGTAAAGCCTTCTAATTGGCACCAATTGGAGGATTTGAAATGACCAAGCAGAGCCCAAGGGAGAAGATAAATGTTTGGTGACCCTATTTATGGGATCCCTAGACATTGGAGTGAGGTTGGATGCTTATTATACATTTTAAGTTTTGAATTCAAGGAAAGCATATGTGACTGTGTGTGAAATTTTTGGCTTTTGTATTGCAATGAAAATTTAATGGATTAGTTTTGGCACTGTAATTTATGCATGATTTAGAGTAGTTGTTCTTTGAATTGTGTGTGGCATTATATAGTTTGTTTGTTTATCTTTAAGCACTTCTTGTAAATATTTTGTGTTCTACACTGTTGCTGGTCTGAACCAGACAGTTTGTAAAGAATGGAGCGTTAGTTCATTTTCCCACCATACTAGTTGTACATCCCTTTGGGATTAGTGACTAGACTCCATGGAAGTACATATAGTGGGAGTTGGGGCCTTTGAAAACAAAGGAGCTAATTTTGGAGTCTTGTCCTAGGCGAGCCAGAGAACAACCCAGTTAGGAAAGACCATAGTGCAGAGCACTTAATTTGCAAAGGTGTTAACTTAGAGACAAATTTCATTTTGGAGAAGGAAGATATGAGTCTTAACTAGATATGGTAAAGAGAAAGAGACTCTACCAATCCATTTGTGAGGGGAGAACTTAGGAAGTTGCAAAGAAGCCAGGAAGGGCCTAAAAAGCCTTCATTTTGCTCATTTTCAGTTAGGGCATTGTACGGCTAGTTGTGGCCCAAGACCCCAAAAATCCTTGAGGGGTGGGAATATGAACTAGGAATCCCAAGAAAAGATTGGGGTTTTCTTTGGAGGGACTTTGGGAAAAACCCTGATTTCTCAGAGAAGGAGACCTAATAGGGCTAGTAGCCTTCTAGGCCTAATGAAGGAGTTTGGTGAAAGCGACTTGCAGATGGAGCTAGGTGGATCCATAATGCCCCTAGTAGGATGGATTGAAGCTTTTGGAAGCACCTCCACACCTCTGTAAAACCATTTCAAGAAATTGGAGGTTAGTAGCCTTTAAGATAGTTTAAGGGCTAATGGCTAGTGCTACAAGATTGCACCAAGTTGTGACTTGGGAGAAGGAACTTTGTTGATAGTTGGGTTGGCAAGGAGAACCAGGGGATCCTAAGAAGGAAGAGATCGTATAGGTTGCAAGTGGTGGAGAAATACACCCTAGAGGTCTTCCAAGAAAGACTTAGAGCATGAATCAGTGAGTGATTCATCCAACCCCCCTATCACGCAGTATATATTTTGGCACTCACTCGTTTACATTTTATATTATATACTTGCTTGTCATTTGAATTGTTATTAATGAAATTATATAATAAATTATATGTTTATCTTGTTTTCCTCCTATAGGAAATACCTAGTGCGAATGAGGTGCAACATCGTCAAGACTATGGAGGCGCAAATCTAGATAAGGGGAAGGTAATTGAACTAAAATTGGTAGTTTCATATGTACTTGTCAATTTTATGTACAGTCAATTATGAGATTATGAGACTTATAGATATGATTACAAGGGACACACTGCCTAAAGTAGTAGTTATTGGAACACCTCAAAGAGTAGGTGTTGAAACACCTCAAGGAGGAGGTGTCGAAACACCTCAAGGAGATAAAGAAAAAGATCAACCTAAAGAGGTATGTGCTTATTTTATTTTGTGTTTGGTAAATAAGTTCCTATTACCAATAATCGTATGCTAACTTGGATCAATTTTATGTTTTTGTACACATATATAGATTGGCATTTCAAAAGTTGATTTGTTATATTCTAGGACTCCTGACCCTTTGAAGAGATGTATATTTCAGGTAATCAATATTTCAATTTTAGAGTTCAATTAAAATTCAACGTATATTGATTTTGATGTTAATTATTTGATTTTAAATTATTATTATAACTAATCTGAATTGTGGTGTGAATTTCTCTTGTGCAACTACCTTCAGAGCCAACGAGTGCTTCAAAGAGGCTCCATTTTGATGATCCACTAGTAGTTTAGGATGAGATAGACATTTTGGCATGTAAATTTTGAATACATATTGAGATGGCATATGCCACATTTTGTAAAACTTTGTTTGAGTTGGTGTCGATTCCTTTTTTGCACATGGAAATACACTTGGTTATTAGATAATTTGATATATATAAGTTGAAAATTAAAATTTAATTTGTTCCTCATGTGCATGATTAAACTCTTTGAAAATTTTATCTTGAGCAATGGTTAAATATCAATGTACAATAGCTTAAAACTGAATAGTTATATTATGTAGTTTATATTTATATCACTGATTACATTGCATTACACATCTTTCAAACTCAAATCATTAATTCACATTGCATAACTAACAACTAGATGTTCATAGATGAAAAATTTTCAGTTACAATATAGTTCTAACAAAGTCAACCTAAGTAATTATACAATTAATTCATTGCATAACTAAAAACTATGAGCAGTTGTCAATTGCATTTGTTTGTCATTGAATTCTATGAGACCACATTTCTTTGAAGATTTTTTTCAAATAATCCACTGCCTTTTCTATGCTACCACATTTTTCATACATGATAGCAATCACATTAAGTTGAAATAAAATAAATGATATCCTAAGGCTATTTAATTTATACTCATTTTATTTAAATGGATGAGGTCGACCTTCCTTGATATTATTTTATAATTTATTATTTTCAAAAGAGGTCAACCTCCTTGAAGAGTCACCTTATTTTGTATAAATACAAGGTGATGTTCCAAGCAAAAGTTTGCACTTGAGTAGCAGTGCTTCATCTTGCAATAGCAGGTCGATTTCAAGGAGAAGCATATTCGATTGTATCTTTGCATCTACAAGAGGTGCTATTATTCATTGTATCAAATTTAGCCATGACTTGGGCCTGAGTTGTAAGCAAATTTCTTGTTGTGTTTATTGTCTTATGTGTTTCATTTTTTGAGTGGTTTCAGTTATATTATCTTATCTCTAAGTTGAAGACAGCGAGAGAAATGGTCATATTGTTGATGACAAATATTTGACCATGTTGGCTCTTAATGGTCTTCCTTCATCTTGGGAGTCTTACATTCAAGGAATCGGCATGAGATCAAAACTTCCCAAGTTTGATTGGTTGAGAGCTGACTATATTCAAGAGGAGTCAAGGTTGGTTGCGAGAGGTATTGGACGAATCCCTACAAATGAACACATTCATGTTCTTTCCGCTCAATCTTCGAAGAAGGAAGGAAAAGGAGGAAAGAAAAGATGCTTCAAGAGGAATGGAGATAAAGGGTCAGATGGTGCTTCTGCATTCAAGAAGAAATGGGACCTCTATCATCTTTACTAGCATACAATTTTCTCAAAGTTAGTCAACTTGGATTTAACATTGGTAGCTCCACAAACCTATTCAGAATAGAGTGATCTGAAGAGGACATCCCTAAATCTCTACAGAGGTGTAAAGTTGCGAAGTGGTGCAACTTTCATTTTCAAAATTGTAAGACCCAATAGACTATTCCAACATGTCTGGATGGGTACATTTACATTAGGTATGGTTCTCTCTTGCACTCAAATACGTTGAATCGCTCTGAGCTGCATTGGAGCTGTGTTTTCCCTTAAGAGTCTAAAGTGCTAAAAGGCAACAAACTTTGATAGACTATTTTTTGGAAATCATGATGCTTATAGAATCTTTTTCTAAGGATATGGGATTATTTTGAGGCCATATACAACAACCTTTGTCCATTTTTTCTATCTCAAAGGCATTTTCTTGTGGTCATGAGTTTTCAGTTGAGGGAAAAGTTACGAGATGCAAGCAGTGTAAAGTTGCAAAGTGGTGCAAATTTCATTCTCAAGATCGTACAATCCAATGGACTATTCCAAAATGTTTGGATGGGTACATTTATGCTAGGTATGGTTCTCTCTTGCACCCAAATATGTTGAATTGCTCCGAACTGCATTGGAGCAGTGTTTTCCCTTAAGAGTCCAAAGTGCTAAAAGGTAGAAAACTTTGACGAAATCTTTCTTAGAAACAGTGATCCTTATAGACTCTTCTTTGAGGATATGGGATTGTGTTTAGACCATCTACGATAACCTCTCTCCATTTTTTCTAACTCGAAGGCATTTTATCATGGTGATGAGTTTTCAGTTGAGGAAAAAGTTGCCAAATGCAAGCAATGTAAAGTTGCGAAGTGGTGCAGCTTTCATTCTTGAACTCATACGACCCAACAGACTATTCCAACACATCTGGATGGGTACATTTATGCTAGGTATGGTTCTCTCTTGCACCCAAATATGCCGAATCGCTCTGAGTTGCATTGGGCTCTGAGTTGCATTGGAGATGTGTTTTCCCTTATGAGTCCAAAGTGCTAAAAGGTAGCAAAATTTGATGGACTATTTCTCAAAAATCATGATGCTTACAGACTCTTCATTTAAGGATATGGGATTGTGTTGAGACCATCTACAATAACCTCTCTCAGTTTTTTCTATCTCGAAGGCATTTTCCTATGGTGATGAGTTTTTAGTTGAGGGAAAAGTTGCCAAATGCAAGCAGTGTAAAGCTGCAAAGTGGTCCAAATTTCATTATTGAACTTGTACAACCTAATGGACTATTCCAACACATCTGGATGGATACATTTATGCTAGGTATGGTTCTCTTTTGCACCCAAATACACCGAATCACTCTGAGCTGCATTGGAGCGATGTTTTCCCTTGAGAGTCCAAAGTCTTAAAAGGAAGCAAACTTTGACAGACTATTATCAAAAATCGTGATGCTTATAGGCTCTTCCTCTAAGGATATGGGATTTTGTTGAGACCATATAAAATAACCTCTCTCGGTTTTTTCTATCTCGAAGGAATTTTCCTGTCGTGATGAGTTTTTAGTTGAGGGAAAACTTGCCAGATGCAAGCAGTGTAAAGTTGCAAAGTGGTGCAAATTTCATTCTCAAACTCGTACGACCCAATGGACTGTTCCAACACATCTAGATGGGTATATTTATGCTAGGTATGGTTTTCTCTTGCACCCAAATATTCCGAATCGCTCTGAGCTGCATTGAAGCGACGTTTTCCCTTAAGAGTCCAAAGTGCTAAAAGGAAGCAAACTTTGACAGACTATTTCTCAAAAACCATGATGCTTATGGACTCTTCGTCTAAGGATATTGGATCGTGTTGAGACCATCTACAATAACCTCTCTTGGTTTTTTCTATCTCAAAGGCATTTTCTCGTGGTGATGAGTTTTCAGTTGAGGGAAAAGTTGCAAATTGGTGCAACTTTCATTCTCAAACTCGTACAACCCAACAGACTATTCCAACTCATCCGGATGGGTATTTTTATGCTAGTTATGGTTCTCTTTTGCACCCAAATACGTTGAATCGCTCTGAGCTACATTGGAGCGGTGTTTTCCCTTAAGAGTCCAAAGTGCTAATGTCAATGAAATGTGGGGTCAAACATATTTAAGGTTGGATCAAGATTTTGGAAGTCTTAGCTCTTGCATCAGAAAACTCTTACCCAATCAACTTGAATCAATTACATGGAAAATGAAATTCACAATGAACTTTTTACTTTTTTATTTTTCGAAAAAGTGGCAAGCCATTGTAATTTTTTATATATAAATAGGAGATATTACAAAACCTAGTTCAAACAAGCATACCGACAGGAAAGAACTAGGAAGAAAACCTTCGATTGTAGCTCGATTAAGTACAAAAATATTTTTACATTTTAAACATACCCTTTATACAATGGTAGACATTTGAACCGTATTTCAAAAAACATCACTGGATATAGATTATGCCTATACATAGTTATGACCTTTTTACATTGTTTCACATTTCAAAATTAAATTTTTACAAAATTTGCCTATTTGAGGCATTCAAGGAATAGTCTTCCACAAGAGTATTATGTTGGAATTTTCAAGTGACAAGCACATGTACAAACCATCAAGGTAGTAGTTAAACTACATACAATAGAGAATATGCTTAGAATAACCAATCGATATTATTGTAATTTTTCACATACTTCTCTAAAAGGATCAGAGTTGCCTATTGTTGCAGCAGGTCCATGAGCAATTGTGCCAAGAATATCACAAAAAATTTCAAATGATAAATCTATATTGTAACAACAAAAAATATGCTTAGACTAACAAATCCATATTAATCTAAACATCCTGAATGATGATAAATTGGTAATACAAACTATAAAAGATGATTTGAATAACCAATCAATATTAAAGTAATATGTCGCATACCTCTTTGAAAGGATCAAAGTTGGCTATTGTTGCAGCAATTCCATGATCAATCGTGCCAAGAATGTCACAAAATTTGTCAAATGATATATCTTTATTGTCACAACAAAAAAGAGGCTTAAGCGTTGTACTTTCCTTTCTTGAATATGCTATTCAAGTGTGCCTGAAGGGTCATCTCTTTGCTTAAGAGTATCCAATATTGCTTCATGATCAACACCTCTAAGTGTCCATAGTTGTTTTGTCCTTGGTTTGGCATGATGCTTCAACAACTTAACATTTGTTGCTATAACAAGGTGTGAATACATGAGAATGGTTTTGTGTTTCTTGTAGTCTTCAAATGCAGGTATGCCATTCTTTCTAATCATTTATGTTCACAACCAAGTTCCTGCAACCACAACTAAACTTGTAGGATACATGAACCCATCATCATCTTCCATCGATTGTGTTAGCTTGTGCTTTACCTGCACACATTGAGCCAACCAATATTATAATCTCTCTTCATTCCCCCCCGATGCAACAACTGCAAAAATATGTCTTGGATGTAGTAGATCTGAAAGCCGGTTGTAATAAAGTGAACTTTCCATTGTGTAATTTTTCATGGATATAGTTTGAGATGAATGAGTTAGATATTGTGGAACCCATGTATCCACCCACTCACTTGACTCACATTGATCCCACTCGCACTGAATAGAACTCTGACAAAAACAAGCCAATTGTCATGTCCAAATGGTCCATGTGCTTGCATCTGAGCTTCGAAATGAATGCATATTTGAAGAATATTTGATTGTATGACAATCCAATCTTCCTCCCATTGTACCCTCCTCAACCAATCAAAAGAATGTGTGCATTGCTGAATCAAGTGTCCCTCCCTATGACAATGCTGAAGTACACCAATCAACAATAAAACATGCATCACTAAATTTTTCTCCTAAAATCTTCAATTACTCCTTAACTAGAGCTCTTTTTACACATGCACATGCTCCATCATGCTCCCCTTTCCCATGTAGAGCTTAAAAAAAATTCCAATTATTAGGTACACCCCTCTCTACATGCATTCTACTCAACCAATAAAACATACAAGCATTCTTGAATTGACGTGTACAGTTATCTGACCAAATGAGATGTCGACCTAGTGCTATATCATGCTCCTACAAGAACTCAAAAGAAATCTCAAAACAATGTTGGACATACTCGGACGATTGAGATCTAGCATCACAAAAATAAAAATGATACTCTCTGATTATCTTTCGATCCTCCTCTATACTATCAAGTGCATGTCTAAATGTTATGTGGACAAAAATAGCAATCTAGATGGAATTGTAATACTGATATTGTACCTCATTTTGTGGTTGCAATGTGTAGTTTTCAAAAAAATCAACCACTGATATAATAGTGCCAATCGGAAAAGAGTCCTTATCCTGAACTATTGATCCAACCACTGAGACCTATGACTATGTCTTGCATATTTGTAGAAAATATTGTCCTTAAAATCTGAAATAAAATTAGCAACACTGCATCCTTTTGTAACCAACTCGCATCTAGAACCTTCACCTCCACTGTACTAAGTATATTTGACTATCTCATATCTCTTTTTCTCAACAAGATTCTTTCCAAATTCATGTTTCGAACCCTCATGAAAACATTGAACAAACTTTGACAAGCCACCACATTGTGAGCACTTTGTATTTAAACAATCATTTCTATAGAAAAAGGAGCCATCATCCCTAGAACATTAAAATTTATCTAGCAAGTCCCTTGATGATTTCAAAAGATGCATTGCACCACACTCCTGCAAAATTTCATTAGTATGCAAAGTAGAAAGGACATAGAATAATAGTTCATGGTACATTGAAAACTCCACATGGTATTTGCAACAAGTATTACGAATCTTAAGAGGCACACAATAAAATGGCTTCAAACCTTCAAACGTTCTTTGCGAGATTTCCATATTTGGATGTGTTTGAATAAATTTGTTGAACAACATTTTTTGGCTTGATTCCAAGAAATTTTTAGGATGTGATGTACAGTCTCGACTGCCAATTCTTAACTTTAAAACATCCTTTGCATTGGGTGATACTCTGCAATTATCATGCCAAAAATTTTGAATTGCCTACTTTACATTATCTGTTAGCCTATTATCAACACGTGTAAGCCTTCCGGGAAAATCCCATGTATCATTTTGAAGAGGATCATCTATTATTTCTCTTCTTGTAAGTGCTCTATCCAAATTTTTATGATTTAAGTCAAAATCAATACAAAGTTGTCTCATAAAGCGAGCCATTTTCAATTGATGGCTTACTAGGGTGGTGGTAATGACTCTCCAAGCAACTCTCTTATCTTTTTCCTTGTTATTTTTTCCAATAGACTTGAGAGCATTAAAAATATTTCTAAAAATAATAGAATTTTTTTTGGTCCTCCTATTCAGACGAATCTTCAATTTGGCTAGCAAAGGTCTCATCTTTTGCATCTTTAGCAATTGTACAAAAATTTGGCATTGCTCGGTCAATGTCTTATTGCTAAAATATTGGTTGAAAAGTATTCTAGCCCGCAATGGAATAGTTCGTGTTGACCTCTTGCCTTCAAAATTTTTTATAATGTTATCATCAATTTCAACTAACCATTTAGGGGTCCTTGAAGGTCTTGAATTTGGAATACGTCTTTCTTCCACACAAGGTTCTTCATTTCTCATGTAATCTGGTGAAACATAATTTACACTTGCTTCAATATTATGTTCAACATCTTCATTTCCAACATTTTCAATATCAATTTGAACAATTTCATTCCCAATTTCAATATCATGTTCAACATCTTCAATTCCAACATTTTCATTATCAATTTCAATATTTTCATTCCCAATTTCAATATCATGTTCAACATCTTCAATTCCAACATTTTCATTATCAATTTCAAAATTTTCATTCCCAATTTCAATATCATGTTCAACATCTTCAATTCCAACATTTTCACCTTGAAAATTTTCAATATCAATTTGAACATTTTCATTCCCAATTTCAATATCATGTTCTACATTTTCACCTTGAACATATTCAATTTCCTCTTCACTTGAAAGACCATAGGGCTCAAGTTCACCGATATTTAACATACCTTGTCTTTTCTTCCTATGACCTTCTCTATCTCTTTGTCTATATCCTTCAATTTGTTCTTTTGTCAGCTTTCTCTTACGTTTTTGCTTCCGATGACTGCTACTCCTCATTATACCAAATAAAAGATACTAAAAAATCATTCTGTATGACAAATTTGAGTACAAGAATCTCCAAAAATTTTATCTTTATCTCTTCCTGTTTGAAACTGTGCATTTGTCACCTAAAAAGTGCTGCAAATAGAATGCAGGGTCCATTAGAATGCACAAAAATGGCCCACATGCGTTTTTATATGGCCCACAAATCTGATATCCGATATAATTGGATATCCAATTTTTAAAACATGTTTTGCAACAGTAAGATTTTACCTCTACACAATGAAGTTTCACAAATCGGATATTCGATTTTTACAAACATAGACCAAAGGGAGAGGGACAGGGACAGGGACAGGGAGAAGGGGAGAGGGAGAGAGGGAGAGGGAGAGGGAGAGAGATAGGGATAGGGATAGGGATAGTGACAGGGAGAGAGGGATAGGGACAGGGATAGGGAGAGTGAGGGAGGGAGATAGGGAGAGGGAGAGGGAGAGGGAGAGGAGGGAGGAGGAGGAGAGGAGAGGAGAATGGGTGAGGGAGAGGAGGGAGAGGAAAGGAAAAGGGAGAGAGAGGGAGGTGGGAGAGGAGAGGAGAGGAGAGTGGGAGAGGAGAGGAGAGGGAGAGAGAGAGAGGAGAGGAGAGAGGAGAGGACAGAGGAGGATGAGAGGAGAGAGGAGGAGAGAGGAGAGAGTGAGAGGAGAGGAGAGGGAGAGGAGAGGGAGAGAGGGAGAGGAGAGGGAGGAGAGGAGATTGAGACAAAAGAGAGAGAGAGGAGAGGAGAGTGAGAGAGGAGAGGAGAGAGAGGAGAGGGAGAGATGGATGATGAGAGAGAGGAGAGGAGAGAGGAGAGGATAGTTGAGGAGAGAGGAGAATATATAGAGAGAGAGAGGGAGAGGAGAGGAGATGAGAGAGGAGAGGAAGAGGAGAGGAGGATAGAAGGAGAGGAGGAGAAGAGGAGGAGGAGAGAGGAGAGGAGAGTGGGGAGGGAGGAGAGGAGAGGATAGGGAGAGATTTAGAGCGAGGGAGAGGAGAGGAGAGGAGAGGGGAGAGGAGAGGGAGGCAGAGGAGAGGAGAGGGAGAGAGGAGATAGAAGAGAGGAGGAGATGGAGAGGAGAGGAGAGAGAGAGAGAGAGAGAGAGAGAGAGAGAGAGAGAGAGGGGGGGTGATTGAGTGAGAGACTTGAGAGAGATAGAGGTGGAGAGAGCGAGAGGGAAAGAGATAATATTTAAATATTTTATAAATTTGTAATATATATTTAAATATTTATGGATTAACTTAAATATTGAAATAATATTAAAATATTTATAGATTAACTAAAATATTGAAATAATATTTAAATATTATACATTTAATAATATATTATATATTAAATACATAGTTCGGTAAGAGATTATCATAAATTATATATTAAATATATTACATTATAAACTTTATTGGAAATTATATATATTAAATTATAAACTTAATTGCATTTCTAAATAATATATTAAAGATTGTATAAATTGTTTTAAAACTAATCTAAAAGATATCATATATCGAATTCAAATCTGATATCAGATTTGAATCTGATATCCAATTTAAATTAGATATCCTATTTGAATCAGATATCCAATTTGAATCCGATATTTGATATTCTGACACAAAATTTAATGCCTTGGTATTAGGCTCGGTATTAGGCTTGGGATTTGGTTTGGACCTGCCAATCCTAAAAGTCAACACGTAAAACGTGTTTAACAACTTACCTTGTATTTCCAGACTTCGCCCATGTGGCTGATGACTTTTATTTTACCTAAAATTGATGAAATGAAAAGGGTTTGTAAAGGAGCTTCTCAGATTTCTACCAATATAAATTATATTTTACTTAGAATCTAATAAATAATAATTATTTATTTTTTATTAGAATTATGACTAAAGTCTTGATTGATAGTCTGATAGAAAAATATCTATAGCTTTCAAACGGTATCACATTTTTTGAATCCAAAATATGTTTCACATTCTATGATTTGCATACTATAGGATTAAAAATAAAAAATGAATTCAATTAAGTTTTGACCAAGTTAAGGTGGTTAGATATACAAGTTTTTATATTTTTAAAAAGTTGCAATAAAATACTCATAATTAATTATTCATTTGAAAAAAATTTATAAATGAATATGCATCACATCCAGACATGAGTCCTCTACTTATATCTAAAATTTAATAAAAAAATATTATGATTTTATTATGGTTAGGGTGGTCAGACAGACACCTACTTTATATTTTTTCCCTGAAATTTTAGTACTACTACATTGAAATTTCAAATTTTCACCAAATAGATTTTTTTTTTACAAACATTAACCTAGTAGTTTAGAAACTACATTCAATTTTCCACAGATTCTATTCTTACATATTTTTGAAATAATATAGATAACTTATTCAAATTTTTATGTCAAGTTGCCCAACTCTGATTTTCTGAATTTTCATTGCCACTTAAGGACCTATTTTTTCCATGATGATCCTGCACATATCCCATAATATCAACCCCTTTAGTACTTGGCTTCTCTGGTGACTCGAATAACGTCTCTCATCATATCCCCCACAGTGGTCCCCTTTCCTAGTCTTTGAAATCTATCTATTAGGGCCACTACCTACTCACCCTGCTATCTCAACAATCAGAGTGGCAACTTGAGCCTATACCTATGCTAGTACCTATGCCTATGTTTTCATGTGCCCTTGGGCTTGAAATAACTATTCTTGCAATGTCTATACATCTTCCAAAAAATTTTGCATCTCTATGTGCAAAGTGGTGATCTACGTCTGTTGCTACTGCGAGGGCACCCCAATCTACACATGTTGCTATGTCGTAGCCACCAAATGTCTTCTCTGATAAGGTATCATAGCATCTCTAACATTCAATGTTGCTCCTCCACCACCACCATCTCTACCTCCTCCACCCCACCTTCATCTCCTCCTCCATCCACACCCTCATCTGTCTCCTCCTCCTCTCCATTACCCCTCCCTCCCCTCATCATCATCAAAGGTTGACACTGGCTCGTCGGGGATAGATATCCTAGGAAAATTATGTGTGATGAAGTACTCAACATAATCCTCATACAACGTAGCCTCTATAACCTCTAGATGATAGGCCCACATCACAGGCTATAACCTATAATACTCTGAACAAGTTGCATCATATGATAAAAAGGGCCCTTACTCTAGTATATCTTGGTGCCTCTAAGAACATATGGCCACTCCTTAGGGCATGCCCTACACTCTATCATTCTATCAACGCACCCTACCTAGAAGAATCCTTTCAATAACAAACTATGTCTACGCAATCAAAAATTTGGTTGTGACTATGAATGGCATCTCCCACTAATCCTCCGCCAAGTGCTCATAGTCCAAGTATAGTTGCCATGTCACTGTATCAAGATCATCAAGTACCTAGCGCCAATAATCCAAATTTCTTAGCTTATGCTGGAAGACAAGGCCTTTGTATCCATACAAAAATGGCTTGTGAATCGATGAAAACCTATCTACAACTGGTCGGGTAATAGCTATGCACTCCCATGGCTAGATCTATAGTAATTTCATCCCCACAGATAAGCTAGCAGCTCCAAGATAGACTACCTAGTGAGGATCATATTATAAATGTGTGAGCATGCATGAACCCCAAGCATTGTAGATACCCTATAGAATCATCTACTCTAATGCTCGACCCGAAACAATAGATAGTCCCTTCAACCTATTGTTAGGACATAGGAAGCCAACAATAAAACTACCAAGTATAGAAAGTAGTGGAATATCCTCTAAAAGGCATTTATACCTCCCTCCTCTGTATGATCATATGTGACTATATCTTCTACAATGGGAACCTATAGATTTTGATATACATCCTTTGGCATCATAGTCATCTTGTCAGTAGCTAGGTGAAAGCCTTTGTGGTTGCTATGTCACCGCTCTACTAAGAATATCAATAGTTCTAGATTAATCCTAACCTAGGGCATATCAATCAAATAGTATAACCTGCATCTCTCAATATGATCTCGCTTAGCTTGAATCGGGCAAGGAATCATCTCCCAAGTTCATGGGAAGTGCTCTTGAGATGCGAGGACTCCTAAATCACTCTCTTATCATCATCAAAAATTGTAAAATCACTAAATTTAATAAACCAACCAAACATCAATTAACCTATCAATCTATCATTGCACCTCAGCTATCATGAGGTCATCAATGAATCTATCATTGCACCTTGCCTATCATTTGGTCAATCATAATCAGTCAATCAATCATCAAATCTCACCTATCATGAGATCGATCAACATCTAATCTATCAACATCATCAATCAATATCAACTCAAAGGCTAGTGCGATTAAAAAACATTTAAAACAAGGATAAATATTAAAATTCCTCATTTCTAGCATGGATGCACCATAACAACACTCCCATGCACCAAAACATCAATGCACTAGAAAATTTATTCTATATGCCACAATAGACTGTGTATGCACCAATTTCATGCATGTTACAAACTCTCTCATCAATGCGCTATAACAGTGAATGTATGTGTCATTTCATTGGTTGTGCTACTTCACCTAATGGATGTGCTAAAGCATGCAACCTATGCTCTCGAAAATCAATGTGCGAAAATAGCCAACCTATGCACTACCTCGAGTTATGTATTTGCTTATACTATCAATCTATGCGCCAAAACATCTAATATATGCACTAAAATAGGACACTTATGTGCTACATTATCTTATGGATGTACTAAAATGTGTGAACATCAATTTAAAAATTTCTAAAAGGTGGAAAAATTAATTAAAATTCACAAAAGGGAGGTTTCTAGAATTTTGTATTAGGGCTTCGTATAATGTTGGGTGGTTGTGCCATTTCACGCACTCAAATTGATGTGTTTGAATGGGGATCACCATTCTTTCTCCAAGTGCTCAAAGTTGCTCAATCTCTCAAATTTTCAAAATCACGATGCACAAATGAGCTTCTCTTTCACTTTTAACCTATTAAAAGGTTAATTAAGGTGGGTAATTGAGTGGCATTGTTTTATTGTAATTTTCAAAAGAGGCAAAAATTAATCAATTGCTCAGCTTAGATAGAGTTTACTATTATTTTTGGGATATCATTGAAACGTGTTGAAAATTTCAATAATTCCAAAATCATCAAATTTTTAAAAATATTCAAAAAATTCCTACAATTAAAAAATCCATTGATTTATCTCCTTAGGGGGCATATATCTATCATCACATAAAAATCCAGCATCTAGGAAATATCAAAATTTTCTTTGAAGCAATGTATAAACACATCACTTGAAAGAGGGGAAAAAAGTATACAGATAAAAATGGTCTAGAGTACAATTAATTAAATACTAGTTATTTAATTAATTGATCTTAATTTTTCTACTTTTATAAATAAATTGATAAATTTTTTTGTATAGTTCACCAGCTTAATTCTTCTATTTCAAAATCATTTTTCCTCTTGAATTAATTAAATACAAAAATATAATTAATTTGTTTATTTGATGGATTCCCTCTAAATTAAATTTGAATTTTTAACTTCTAACCTCCTCCAACTCACCCTCCACATCATCCCATGTCACATGATTTTAATTATTCATAATTTCTAAATTAGGAATATCCATCCATAACCTCCTAAAAATTTTGGAGACACATGGCTCCTTCTTTCAATTGATGCTCTTTGACACTTGGACAATTTTCCCTTCCAAATGGAGCAACCTCCATGATTTCCTCCAACTTCCTTATGCTCCACCATTGATCCCCCAGGATCATGATCTCAATCGTCCATCTTTGCCACCTCATCCAAGGTTTGGAAAAATCTATAAATAGGATACCATTCTACAACTTTTCAATATAGGATTCGACCATAAATTTATGTTGTAGGAATTATCTTAGCAATTGATAGCAATTGAGAGAATTTTTAGAGTTGCATAGCACTTAGCATTGTTATCATGGCAATTTTACTTTGTAGCATTTTAGTATCACATTAGTACTTATTGTGTTTATCATAGAATTACATTTAGATTTGCATTACATAAATAACAATATTCTTAGCATCATTTACATAGCAGCAATCTCATATTCCATTCAACCTTCATATAAAAAATACAAAAACATGTCAATGTAGGCATTTAGCTTTGTATTTCATAAATCTTCTCATCCCTTAGGTTGTCATCTGATAAATCATTTGCAACATACAAATTTGAGAGCATGAATTTGAGGATCCTTAAGATTAGAGAGCAATGAAATGACTTTAAAGAGTAGATATAACAATTTGTTTTGTTATTTCAATCTCTTTCATGTAAGATGTTTCATTGGTGTGTGTATGTATTTACTTTGTTAATTTCTACTCCACTTTATTTACACAAGTGGTTTTGTAAAGTTTGGGATACCTCAAATAGTGGGAATGAGTTTAATTTATGGTTCAAGGATATCAAGGTGAGGATGCAAACAAAAATTGGATTAGGATAAATCTTGGGAGAGGGTGAGGTGGTGAAAGTAAACATCTTGATAATTTTTCATGTTCATAATTGGGTATTCTAGGCATTGTAGGTGCCAAATACTCAATTGTAAAATATGTTTTAGATTTTAGGTTAACAATATCACATTATCCATGTGTCCTATATTACAAAATGATTCACCCATATGATATCATTTCACATATTAACCAAAAATTAAGCATAACCAATCCCACAAAATAAAAATATTGAGCTTATTAATTATATGTATACTATTAAATCAAATTACTAATTACCTCTTTGATATTTTCATTACATATGAACGCTAAACATGATACCATTAATTTTTCTAAGGAACCTATATAATTGAAATTATGAAAAATATGTGACATTAAATTGGATTGTAATACCCTCCACAAAATAAAATTTATCAAATACTCATAGGATTGAATGTTTTCTATCCCATGCTCCCTAACAACTTGTGGTGATGATCTTATTGCTTTTTGGCAAATAATGCAATCACTCATTTCCATAATTGAATAGAGATCATAGGAGGTAGAGAAATTAAAGAGTTAAGGTTGGTCCTATAGGATGTAATCCCAATATTGAAAATAAACACCAACAAAGCACACCACAAACTAATCTATAGATTTTATTACATATTGGTCACTTATGAAAACACATAAACCTCTACAACATAGAAAGATTTAACTGACATAATTAAAAGTGGATGATAGTAGAAGGAAGAAAGGGTTCCATTGTACACGATGTGAGTCACAACTAACCAATGAAACAAGAAAATCATAACCATAGAGCACATAATGTACTAATATATGATGGATAACATGACCTAGGAGATATAAGGAACTGTAACAATATATTTGGGATGCTCTAGCCACATGATCTTTCACCTCAACCTAAGATCTGGTGGTTTTGTAGCTTCTAGTGATACAATAAAGAAGGAACCTTGATAAATTTTCAGATTGTGTTAATCATGTCATCTACGACATTATTGTCAAGATCAATGGACCATGCGTGATTCACAAATACCCAAGTAGATGAGGACAAGGGTCCCACCATTGAGGTACATGGATACTAGCTAGCCAATGGTGTAATAGAGTTTAGTTATTCTACTAAAAACGTTAGCATAATGCATAGACCTTTGGTATAAAATGATTAATGGCTCTAAGACAATAGATAGTTTTTACTCTACCATAAAGAAACAAGGAAATCCATTACTATAGTGAACTTTGCCCACAACCAGCAAGCAAAGACACACACCAAAGCACAACCTTATCTTTCATTTTAATGACATATTACACATTACATCAAAGTGCAACCCCACTTAATATCATCATTAAATCGTAAGTCTAAAATTAAATAAAATCATAGATCAAATATTAATCCTTCATAATTGTAACATGCAAACTAAGATCAGATAAGAAAATTAGTCAATTATCATAAAAATAAAGAAAAATATATATCTATGTATATGAAAAATTAAAATAAATGAATTTTTTAATCAAATTTCTCAAATCAGTTATCAACAATGAGCCGAACAAAGAGTGGGACAAACCACAAGGCATGGAAATTACAAATCCGGTAACACAAGCCTAATCTCCCAACCCATTCAATGCATCATTGCTTCCTCAATTCCGTCGCACCAATCGCGCCAAATGAAAATACCAAGAAAACAGGTGTCACCGTTGAGAGTACCAATGATTTGTGGACTCTTATGAGCACTAGTTGACAAAGTCTTACGCAGCTTCTGTGTATATTCGTACTTTTAAGGTTGTTGCTTTTAGATATATCCGTCCTTCCTATCTCGAATTTATTTCTTCAGCTGAACGGAGGGTTCCATTTTTAGAGTTGAGTCATCGTTTTTAACGAATATTCATGCCACGCCAAAATAACTCATCTCTGGAGAACGTTATTTAACGGAAGGAGCTCGAATACGAAATGATAAAATACGCTACACTATTCTCCTGTGTTATTGCAGCAACATACATAATGCCTTCACCCCTTGAAGCCACTTTTGCTGAAGCTGATCTCCCTGTTGTCGACATTTCCAAATTTCCAGGAGACTTTGATGCTCAAGAACTGAGCCGCCTTCGATCTCACCCGGAGCTCACCAAACTCAGAGAGGCCTGCAAAGAATGGGGATTTTTCCTGGTTATCAATCATGGAATTCCAGTAGATCTTGTGCAAATGGCTGAGAATGTTTGCCGAAATTTATTATCCATGCCTACTGAGGTCAAAGACAGAGCCTCCACTGGTAAGGCATCGGATACTTACTTTCGCAGACGAAACTATCAGTCCTTTCAAGTTCGAGACTCAACCAATCCAGGTTCGTTTGAGCAAATGTGTGCAGAGATATGCCGTGAAAAGAACCCAAATTTTTGGTATGTTACTCACCTTTCATATTCCTGCATGGAAAGTTCGTCCATTCGGCTCTGTCTAATTATTTGAATTCTTGCATTATCCTTTGGCAGCGAAACGATGGCAACGTACTCTTCATGTGTCTCAGATCTTGCACAAAAAATCTCAAAATTAATTCTTGCAAGCCTGGGATTGGATGCCCAGGTTTTCTCCAACCATCACTTCGACAAATGTGCAAGAATATTGCGTATAAACGGTTATACACCGGAAGAAAGGTCCATCGAGGACGAGGCGGTCCTCTCCCATACAGATACGGGGTGCCTCACAGTTCTTTACCAAGATGATGTGGGAGGCCTTCAGATAAGATCTCGGGAGGGCAAATGGTTCAACGTCAAACCTCTTTCTGGTTCATTTGTGGTCAATGTGGGGGATTCCCTTAAGGTACGAAATTTTCTCTTCAACTACGATTTTAATTAATTCTTAAATATTATGGTCTGATACGACTTAGCAATAAATAATGGATATGTTTGCAGGCGTGGACAAACGGCCTATACCGCAGCGCAGACCATCGGGTTGTTTGTAAAGGTTGTAGAGACCGAATGTCAATTGCCTTCTTCACCGCTTTTCCTGCGGAAACGGAAATCTGGGCGCCTGAGGAGCTTGTGGACGACAACAATCCAAGGCGTTTCAAGCCTTTCGTATACTCAGATTTCATGCGCTATTTTATGAGTAAGCTAGAAGATAATTCAAAAGCTACGGTTCTCGAACGATTCGCGGGTATATAAAGAGTTGTGCGTTCGTGCAGTGCTGCGGTTCTGAAATGCATTCTTCTTGTACATTGTGTGGTTGTTTTCTGCAACGAAATTTAAAAGTCAGTCTTTAAATAAAGGAATTTTCGAGTGTCTGTAACAAAGAAGCCAAGCATGCACGTGAATAAACTTACATAAATTTTCTAAATTATGGTGTTCTATATGAAAAATAACGATTGCAAGGCAATTTAGTCCCTGCCTAAAGTTGTATGGCTTAATTATATGAATTAAATATTTGTTTTTTAATATTAAACACGGACTGAAAAAAATTGTCTACAGGATTTTGCGTGGAAAAAAAAGGTGCTTTAGGACTAGTATTTTGGTTGAGACAAAGATAAGTCTAGGTCAATAATGACTTCTACTTTAAGAAATTTTAAGTTGAGAGAAGAATTGGATCTTTTAATTTGCAAATCTTATTTTTAAAAGTCAAAGTTTAATTTTCAATTATAGTCGTAGATTTTAATGAAAACTACTTCAATTAAATTTTCATTTTCATTTTCTTGTTGAATTTAAATTATTAAAAAAAAAATATTTTATTTATAGGTCTAAGTGATGAGATACTTTTTTTTAATTATATGTAGGGTATTTGTATATTGTATTAAAGAATATTTTTATGTGGTAGGTAGGTTGATGTTAATGTTGGGTGTGAATTACTCTAAGCACATATTTGAAGCCTTTCGTCCCAATTCCAAAAAGGTTATAGTAAAACAAGAAGAGACAATATTAATGTCAAACAAAGTATATTCTGTAATTGTGTGGACTATTTATATTGTGTCCTTGTTCTAATGAATTTTTATTTTGATCAATCTTTAAGTGTTTGATTCATACCTATTGTCACATGTAAAATACAATCACTAGCATCCAATAAAAACTAGCCAATCCCCAAATACAAAGAAATTTGATTATTTTTCTAAGAGGTGTCCAATATTTGATGACCTATATCTTTTTTAGGTCAACATGGAAGCCATCCTTGTCCATGATCTATCATAACAAATGAGACATATACATTCCTAAGGAACACATTTCTTTGTTAGCAAAGAGCAATCTTTCATCAAAAAGTTGAGATTACTTAATGAACATGCTACAAATGGTCATTGATGGTCAACATCAAAATCTTGCAATTGCACAATAGGTAGAGAGGATTTTCATAATATTGTAGTCTCATCTCATTGACTATTACGAGAGTATCTATGACTCAAAAGTATTAGAAAAATTTGGTGGAGCCAATCTATATAGTGTTGTATATCTAACCAATGTGACAATTGCACATTGTAAGGGGAATTCAAAGAGTGTGATATTTCATCTAAGAAACTATGCATATATCCATGAGGATACGATATCAAGGAGAATTTATGTAATAAAATAATGTGGATATACCTTCATTGACATTGAATTCAACCCAATCCATTTAGAAGTCTATAAATAATGCTAAAAAATGTAGCTAAGTTTATCATTAAGATTGATGAGTTATCAATATGTAATAACATATTAAATTATGGGTTGACATGAATCATTTTCAAGGGAACTATTCAAGGTAGACTTGTAATGGTATGGCTTGTTAATTTCGCATTCGCAAATAACAATAATGATTGGTTGCTATTCTATGACCTGGTGTCAACAAGAAAATAATGTATCTAGAATTAGGTAATTGAGCACAATTAATATACTAGAATGGACATAGGAAGAAGTGGTAGCCTATGTTATATGATGGAGAAATCATAAGGTAGATCAAGAAAAAAAATCAAAATAAATTATCATGAGTGACCATGTAGGTTCTAAAAAGGTAGAACAATAGAGAAAACTAGTTAATATGAGGATAAAGGAAACTCCAAAATAAAAAAGAATGATGACACTAGATTCAGGCACTAGGTAGGGAAAAAAAAGGAAATAATAATTAAGACCAACCAAAAAAGGTTTTAAACTAAAAATATTCATGACTAATAGATCTTAAATAATCACGTAAGAGGTGAAAAACCATGTCTCATGTCTACTCCATCTAACATTGTACACATTAGGTACATACTTGTATCTTCCCTATTTCTAAAATCTACTATTTTTTTCCCTTCTTGCATATGTTTTTTCCTCCAACCCACTCATCCCTTCTTCTTGTAAGGTATTTTGGCTTTCCCTTATTGACACTCTCATTGCTTGAACCCTAAAACCTCATCCTATAGTTTGAGTATTGTGATATGGTTGACCTTTGATCCCTATCATTTTTTCCTGTGTTTCTATTCCCTTCCTTTTTGCTCTTTTGACCGAACAGTGTTATATTGGTTATGCCTTATTTTATGTTGGTACTCGGTTGCTATTTAATCGTTATCTGTAAAGTGATGCGAATGTTATATTTGATGTGATGGTATTTGATCTTGATGTTACCATTTTGGCATGCTTGGATTAGATTAGTGGATAATTGAATTAATGATGTTTTATGTTTTGATTATATTAATGATGTTAAATTCGTCAATTAGTAATATTGTATTGGTGAAGGGGACGAGATTGCATCACTTGCTTGTGAGCGCCATGCAATCCCGAGATTTCCTCTTCACGGTATGATTTAATTTTAACATATGTATGCATGTGGATATACTCTGTGTTTGCAGGTTGATAGGTACAGGATATCGACTCAACTTGGTTTCATAGGTTCGACCATGTCAATTGCCCAATGGTATTCGATTGGGAGATAGTAGGTAGGGTTTCCATGCCAAGTCGTCACCCTAGTCCTATTTTTTCGTTAGATGTTAGTCATGTTGTGTTCCTGTGAATATTGATCCCTCTCTTTGTTTATTTAATTGCAAGTTAAACAGGGTAATCACATGGTTGAATGTATTTATCTTGTGAAATTCAATTTGATATGGTATTATGTTAATAACGTAATTTATCTTATTAATTAATTTAATTTAATTAATAAATAATTTAATCGTCGATAAGATTTATTAATTAATTAATTAAATTGATTGTACTAAAATAGGATAAGTTCATTTTGAAATTTATGAATTTATTATGTGAAATTGAAAACTAAGAAATTGAATTAAAAGTCAAATTAGAAAGTTTGAATTCAAAAATTGAAAAAAATGAGATATTTTGCATTTTCTGTTTTGGAGAATTTATGACAGTTGTTGTATGGATATTTTTTTTGGAATTTTGATTATTATTGAATTTTCCTTCACAATTTTGGATCATGGAGTTTTTGAGAAAGATAAAATGGGAGAGAAGAAGATTTTTGCATTTTGTGGGTTTTGGTTGAATCTGAGGAAATTACTTTGAAGAGGGAATCTAAGCAAGAATCTGTGCACCATCTGGATCTTCTCAAACTCTTGCATACCAGGTTTAGATCTTGAATTTAGCTATTTTTTGAAAGCATTGTTTGCATATGTTTTGTTGTCAAAAAACATGTTGAAAAGAATTTAAAATCCTCTACATGATTGCAAAATAAAACTTAAATTAGTTCTTGTTTTCTCAAAATTTAAAAAAAAAACCTTTGTTGAAAAGGAATCTCCTCAAAAATGAAATGAGTTCTTAGCTGCAAATTATTATCCTTGAAAATTATTTGCTCAATTTGATTGATTAAAATAGGGATTTGAATTCATATATATGTTGTTAGATATCTTTATTTTTATTCTAATGTGGGAGTTATGCTATCAAAAAAAATTAAAAAATGCCCAATTGGAAGTTCGCGGATTTCGAAATCCGCAGTTGGGTTTCATTAACAAAAAAAATATTTAAAAAAAACCGCAGAGGGTTTGTTTTGTTCCTTCCTATGTTTTTTTTATTGCTAAATTAAAAAATTTCTTGGGGGAGGTCACTGGGGACTCACCCCCACCGCACCCTAATGGGAGGTGAGTGGGGGGAGTTGTGCCCAGCATGGCCCCCCATCCACCTTCCACCGCTCCTTAGTGGGACGGCTGTGTTGAAACATAGCCACACCCATTAAAGGGTGCGACTGTGTTTCAACATAATCGGCCCTAATCTGGAGGTTCGGTTGTGGTCAAACCAGCCACCCCACCTCAAATTCGTGTGGCCCCACCCATAAATGCAAGGTGCGCGGCCCAAGAAGAATGCAAACCTTCTTTTTAAACTTCGTTTGTTTTATAAAATAAAAGTTTTAATATTTAATATTATAATTATAAAATTAAAATATTAATATAGGTATTAATATTTAATATTATATTTTATAATAGTAAAATATTAATATATGTTTTAATAGTTAATATTATATATAATTGTTGGAATTTTAATATATGCATATTTTAATCTATGTATATATTAAAATATTGATTTAAATTAATCGTAAGATTTGAGTTAAATTGAGGAAATGGAAAATAATTGATTAATTGGAATTAAATAATTCCTTTATTTCTTTCAAATATTATTCTAAAGCGACAGATATTCGATTTATCTGTAATGAATTTATAGAAAGATTAATTGATTTTAAAAGTGATTTATTTTTGAAAGGACAAATGGCTATTTCAAATGATAAGTTATGATTCATAGATGTAAATGCTTATTTGAATTATTTAAGGCAATTAGGGATTTAAGTGTTGATTTAAATTTTATCTTGTCTGAAAGAGACGTATGTTTAAATTAGTTTTATTGAGCAAAAGATTACTGATGTTAATAAGGGAAATGGATTTAGTAAATCCAAAATTAGTTTAATTCCTCGCAACTTGCCTTCGTGGTTACTTCCTCTATGTTCATGTTTTGGGGAATGGGCTATGTGTCATTAAAATGTAAGTCTTCCAGAGGACCCTAGAGGTTGGGTGTTGTCGTTGTGTGATGACAACTGTTTGTTATGTCCTTGGGTAGTGCATGAAGTTTTTTTATTGTTATTACCCGGTTTCTACGAATGGGAATGTTTTGTGCCTCCTGTGATAGGAGTGGATTTTGTAATGTATGCTTCCTTGTCAAGAGTGGTTTGGTTATTGTTATTACCTCCAATGTTTGGAGATGGTTTGACCTTATGTCACCTCCTAAGAAAGGATTGAACGTGATATCTTGTGGGTTGCACCTTGTACCCTTGGTGTTTGGATGGTATGTGTGTTGTCAAGTAGAAGAGTGGCTTTCATAGGGGCCAAAGCCCGGAAGAGGTAAACTAGGTAACTTACGAAGGTGGTTTAATCAAGTGATAACTAAAAGAAAACTTAGAAGATTAAGTGGTACTTCTCACTAATCAAGATAATTATGCCTCAGTCATAGACACAAGGGCTTGCTTAGACTTGGGATGAGTGGGAAGGCCTGGAACGCTAAGGTCACCTATCTTGTCTGTACAAAAGGCTTTTGATTCCGCATGAGTGAGTATGGGGGCCAGGAATTTGGTAGAGGCCACCAGGATAACCCATAGTGGGGGCTAAAGCCTAGGAAGAATCCCAGAGGATAACCCATGATGAGCTGTGTGATGACACTCTATCTAGGACAACAGTTGGTATTTGATTTGGTGGGTATGGTTTCCTTAACATACCTGATATGACCACAGTTGGTATTTGATTTTATGGGTATGGTTTCCTTAACATACTTGATGTGACCATAGTCGGTGTTTAATTATTATGTGTATGGTTCTCTTAAAATACTTGTTCTGCTTGTTATCTGGAAGCAATGTGACCTTATAGAGTTGTACTTGTGTTGTACTCATGATGCTCTTGAGTTGTACTTGTGGTGTACTCGTGATGCTCTTGAGTTGTACTTGCATTGTTTATATGGTTGGTTGTTTCAGTTTGGTTCAGTTTGGTGTTAGCCTGTGTCTAGAGGTAGATGGTCTTGGCTAGGATTCCTTGTTACTATCTCCTAGCATGGGGGGTGGGCCTTTGGGTTCCACTTGGTTGGGTGGCGTGCACCTTAATCCATTGGGTTCTTTCTTCATGTTCATGTAAATGAGACTTCCAGTTGGAGAGCTCGTTGGTTTCAGTATCAGTTCTTGCTTAATTTCACTTCAGTTGATATTGTATTATTTTACCCCTCTATGTTATCGAGGTGGAAAGATGTAATTTTTAATTATGTTTATGGGGCTTGCCTCATTCAGGGAATGAGAGTTGTAATTGTAATATTTAATTATGGATAAATGGATTGGACAGTTATCTTTATGCTTAATGTAAATTATCTTAATTGGAATGTATGTGTTTAACTATTGTCTAAATTATTGGCATGGTTTATATTCATGTTGTTGTTGTGGGTTAGGTGATCTCAGTCTCGTAACCTTAGGGGATTTTTGCATTGTGAAGCAAACTTGTATATAATTGTACTTAAACAAAAAAAAAAATAGCCTGTTTAAGTAGTTGTTTGCAACATCCTTTAGGGTTGTGTGGCAGGGCGTTACATATCATTTCCAATAGTCTATTTTTGGCACCATTATTTTTAAATTAGCATTTGTATTCCCTATGATCACTATTAAAATTGAAATTTATACTTATAAATGATCACTAACTTGTTATTTTTATAGAGAAGATAAATTAGTGAATATTTCCATTCGTGGTCATCATATATAGTGTAGACATGCAAAACTAACATCGTGCATCGAATTCTCCTATTAATCAATTAAGACAATTTATTGATTAATTTCCTAAGGTTCATTAAATAAATCAAATTATTTAATCCTTATGTTCTTCTCATTTGATTTAATAAATCAAACTGATTTAATCAAATGTCACCTCCTAAAATCCCCTAAGTTAATTAATCTAAATTAATTAACTTCTAATCATGATTATCATTCTCTAGCTTTTGACTCAACTAGAGTCAAATCCAAACTCTTAACTAACCCACCCACTTGCACCAATAAATCATTTATTTGATTTATTATTTCTTCTAATTACATTCAAAATGGCATCAAAATGGAATATTCTTCCAATTTGAATCTTCCCCCCAAAAGGGACTTGTCCCTTCCAACAAGGTTTTAAATGCTATTTGCACAAGTCAAACATGGCATTTATTGCACCTTTCATCCCCCCTAAACATGTCATTTCATCCAAATTTGAATTTCAAATTGGCACATTGGCCAAGACTTGCACATTCCTCACCCTCTCACAACTTGACAAGTGGCACCTTGTCATTGGTTTGTGAATATCCCACATTCATCAAAATCTCTCAATCTTTCAATCTTGAATCTATAAAATGCAAAGCATTACAACACAACAACACAATTACTCATTGCAAGGTTACTCTCTTCATTTGAGAATCAATCTTGCTCATCACAACACCATTTTGCTTAGCAACAACACTTACTCATTGCAAGGTTACTCTCCACTTGTGAGAACTAATCTTGCTCATCATTTGGCATTTTGCTTATCATGGATTGGGAAAGGGCAGCTTTCTACACAACTAAGTTGCACCAATCCACTATGGGATAGGTTTATTTCATGGTTTAGATGCTTTGTTTAATTTTGTTGTTTGGTTGCATTTGAATCATGAAGTATTATCTCATAGGGATAGGAATTTCTGTTTATGTTGTTTTGTCATTGTGCTAACCATTTGCAGATTTTCATGTCCACAAAATGGCGCTAGAAGGAGGGCTGAACTAATGCATTTTATTTCTATTTCTGTTTGAAAATTGTTACTTCATTCTGTTTTTATTTATTTATTGCATGAAATATGAATGCTAGTAGCAATACTACTTTGTGTTCATCTAAGTCTTGTTTAAGTAGTGTTTTATTTTCATACTCATGTTCAGTTTGGGAGGTTATCTATTTGCCTCCATTCTTGTTGAGTTGAAAGGATAATCTTGATCGATCTCTTTGTCATATTGAATTCATCCATGTTTTCTAGCAAAACTGTCATGACTTAATATGTAGAATAATCAAGGCTCTTCTCTATTTAATCTTCATATAATCTATGGCATCTCCTAAGATCGATGTCTTGTCCATCTTGGTGACAAATGGAACTATAGATCTAAGAATCTTGAACTTCTCATTCAGTTTCTCCCTCTTCTTGCGCTCAGCAAGAATATGACCTGTATTGAGCTCTTCTATCTTAGAACCATTTTGGACTTCTTCGCTAGTTTTAGGCCAGGTTTTGTCCTCGTACGTGCATTGCAGCCTGGTGATCTTAAACAGCATGTTTTTTTTTTTTTAACATTGACTGTGATCTAGTCGAGGATCTGAAAACCCCTCTGTTCACCCACTTTGAGAAAGCACTACCATAAGAATTCTTAAACTGCCAACGGTTCAAGAGCAACGGCTGTTGTTGCAGTATAAAAGATACTATTTTTATCAGCAGCCTCGTTCTTGAGTTGAGCCACATAGTGGGCCTTGGTCTTCTCCTCAATTTCAAGAAGCATCAGATCATTAGCCTGAAACTGAGAATTATTATAAAGCCAAGCAATATAATTTGAACAACTCAGAGATTTGATCGCTTGCATTGATTCATTCTCATTCTGTAAGCTAGAAATGTGTGGGTACTCTGTGCATTCTTCCTGAGACTGCATGTTGCCATCTGAACTTTGCAGACTGCACTCAACTTCAAGAAGAATACTCAGATCCTCTAATATCAGCTTTGTTACACCTACTTCAATCACACCAAGTGTGACCAGAATACATAGTACAATCTCTACGCCAGAAGTCTTAGCAAGAAGAAACATGAGAGAAAACCTTGCTTTCCACTTCATTCACTCTACACAGCCACAGAGGATGTCTGTTGGCCATAGCCCTGCCTGGTAATCCAATTCCAGTTGCAAACTCGAAAGAAATAGAGACCAGATAGAACCACTCTGTGTCTGAAAGATCTATCATTTTAATATACGTAGATATTGTAATAGTTGAAAATCTTTATATCTGTGATTTTAACCCTGAATCAGCTCAGGCACGCGTTACAAGTGTGAATTGTTCTATGCAGGTGTTGGCAAATGTTCTTGATATTTAATACCTCCACTTTCGTGTGGAATCAGACTTGTGCTGAATCAAGCCTTTATTGTGCCTTTCACTCAAGCCGAGTCTATTGTTCTCCTTGAGCCTCTCTGCTCTCGGTCTTCACCTACCAATCTGATTTGTTTGCGAGTCTCCTCACTCCTTTTTTTTTAGCGTATCTATCTCTTCCATATCCTGAAGATGTTTTGTGAGCTGTTGTAGTCGCAAATGTGGAGGATACTAGGCACTTACTCGGCCTGTCAAAACTTACGCACCCACAAACTCCCTTTGGCTGCCCACTTGAAGGCGATAACCAGAAATTCATTACACCTACTTCACACGTCAGGCGAGACATGACAAATCTTGAGATATTGTGATTCAGATCACACAACTCTTCTTTCGTATTATTGAATATGTTATTGCTTGACTCATTTGTTTTTAACAATAACTCCTGCAAGAACGTGTTAGTTGGGTTTGTATTGTTGCTATCTAGATTTTATTTCGGCTGCATTCATTGAATCTATTGTTTTGCACCAAGCATGATGATCACGCACCTACACTCTGTCATAAGGTCCCTGTCACACACCTAACCTCTGTTGTAATGTCCCTGTCCAGCCTTTATTGACTTCCAAATCTATGTTATCAAACATTCATTGTTTTTGAAGACCACGTCTAAATCATCCAATAAATGCTAGCAAGATGTCAAATAGCTTCTTACATTTGTTTGATAAGTCTTGTCTTTGAGCAACTAATCAATATTTAATGGATGCAGATCAATCTACGGACTGTGAGTTGATGCATTGCAGATAGACGGATTATTGATTTGTTGTGGCTAAGAAAGGTTGATGGCTGAATTAACTGTTGATTCTTTTGGGTCTATTTGTGGTAGCTATAGCCTTTTTAGGTAGTATAGTTTTTCCTCTGCTTATTCGCAATGGATTTGACTCTTGGTTTCGGGCACCTGCCATTGCCTTTGTACGTCCCATAAATTTCATAACTGGGTGGTAATAGAAATTGCAAATTTCTTTGTCAAAAATATTGTACATGCACTCGAAGCTACGTGGAATGCTCTCTTGTTTGAATCTGCACCTTACATGTTGGGAATTTTGCACAACCACAACCACAACCATAGCGCTTGGTATAGGAAACTAGAGAACAATACTTCATGCACCCGAAAGCATTACTACTGTGTCTTTTTTTAATTATTTTGATGTGACTTGAGATTATCATATTACACACATTGAATTCATATCTCAATTTTCCAACATACAAGGCTTGGATGTATGAGTTGACTATGCATAAGAAATGATTTGAATACTAATGCAGAATTGTTTAGAGAAGAACAACAATCATCAATATATATAGAGTGGGTTTAAATTTGTTTTGAATGACAATATCTGCAGGTTGAAAACGGGTTTTCAGGTTACCGAGGAGTTTATATTCTATAGCAACTATCAAACACAAATATTTGATTTTGAAAACTTCACAGGATGGGTGTATTTATTTATTTTTTTATCTCTTTCATTGATTTCTTAAAATAAATCTTGTTTATAATACCTTTGAAATGCTTGTAGGTTGACATCAAGGTTGAAACCAAAGGTACATGGATCAAGATTGAAATTGGAGGTGTTGAAATCAAGGTTGGAACATCAAGGTTGAAACTGAAGATTGGAATTGGAGGTTGACAAAAGGCGAAAAGAGTGGACTTGGAGCTTTTCTTGAAATTGAGATTTGAAAAAAGCATTTTTTAATGCTTGTTTAAACAATCTTGGAGCTTCCATTTACTACCTTTTTTTTCTGTTTAGCTAACTCACCTTTCAATTTGGGCTTGAAATCAATCAATGACTTGATCTTTTCAAAGTTGGTTAAAATTGAACCTTAGACATTTACTAGATTTCAATTTGGACTTAAAATTGAACAAGGCAACCTTCACACTTGGATTTTGGTGCTTAAAACGAATTCATCACTGCTTTTTGGGGCTTAAAATGAACAACTATTTGTCATATTTTGCAATCTTTTTTACAAAGTAATATCATCAAAAAGACGTATGTGCTTCTCTCGCGCCTCACGGCGATCTTGAGAATCAAAATTTTTTTTATGATATTAAGTTGTCAAAAATATTGCCTCCACACTTCAATTTGGGCATTTTAAAATTGAACAAAACATGCGAGTGTGAGCACGATATATTGCGGAGGTTCTCCCCTTTGTTTTTCAATGAAGGTTGTGTGAACGACGGGATATGTTAGCTCGCTATTGTTTATCTTAGAGGGCCTGCCTTGTGGGAAAAAGTAATCACCCAAGGGAACGACCCAACCGGGAACACGCTAAAGCCAAGCGACTTCCACCCGGGATATAAGTGTGGATATTGGAACAAAGGCCAATATCATGAGGATTATTCCGACGAGATGGACAGCAATGGACTCTCGCCGACGTTGGATAATCCCCCACGAACGGAATGCCCGAATTAGAACCCCTTGTTTAGAAATTGGCCAAAACCTTATCTATCTTGTTGGTGCAAAAGGTCATGTCCTTTGAAGCCGCCCCACGTAACATGCGGTCTTGTTGTGGAAATGGAAAGTATGCCATGGGAGATTCATGGGTACTAATGCTTGGCTGACCCGAATAAGTGAGTGTCGTGGAGGGGAGCCAGTGTGGTCAAGCATTTAGCCATTCGCACAAGATATGCGCAGCTGGATTTATCCAAGTGGGAACCCAACAAGATATTGCCTCATCATCCTAGGGTTGTAAAAGTGCTTGGAATCAAAAACACTTTGCTTGGATTCAAAACATTGAAAAATGAACATTCACATGAGCCTCAAATTTCAAACACCTTGGAGGAAACAAATACTCTTGACGAACTTGGACACTCTTGCTTTCCCTAGGAATCACATTCCTAGAGGTTTCTAAGTGCTCGAATTCTATTGTCATTTATTTTCACTAAGGATAAACCTAGGAAACTTTTGCCCTAATTTCTTTGATTTCCACATAATGGACATTGTGGGATGAAAACGAAAGTAGGACATTAGACATTCAGTTTGAAAACATAATCAAGCAAGTGATGTTGGTAAAAAGAATTCACTAAGACAAGATAAAAGACAAATTTGATTACACGTGTTTTCTAACATGATCAAAATCCCAAAACTGAAGTTCAAAAAGCTTAGTGTGAAATCTAGTGAGGAGTGTCTTGGAACCCAAACTTTTTGAATGGTTTACTTTCCTCCCATAGGAAATATAGCGTGTTCTTCAACACCGAGGTCTTGTAAGTAGAAGTGTTATTCTAGGTCAAGTCTAGGATCAAATTCAATCACTTTCATCCATCTCTCAACCATCAAAATCAATCAAATTTCTATCCCAACAACTCTTGGAATCTTTGTAAACATCTTTTATGCTAAACTTTTAGGCGAAATCAAATCACTTTGTTTGACTTAACACAACTAGTCAAACCATCATCCTATACACAAGTTCTCTCTTGGATAATACAACTTCCTAGGGTTTACGAGTTCATCTTGTTTGGCTTAACACAACTAGCCAAATTATCAAATCATCACCTCGTTTGACTTGACACACTTAGTCAAACTACCATCTTGTAGGAGTTCACTCTATGTATAACACAACTTCCTAGAGCTTTACGATTACATTCATCACATTTTGTTTGACTTAACACATCTAGTCAAACCATCAATCCAATCATGATCAATCAAAGTCCTAAAACGTTTAGCATTTCCTTCAAAGGTTCTTTAATATTTCCATTCATCCATATCACTCATCTTCCATTTATCTCGTCCTCATTATCGCTTTGATCCTTCAATTATCCTAGTTCTTCGCTTCTTTGAACCTAAGGTTTAGACCGATCTAAAGGATTAGAGGTTCATCTCTTACATTCTTGAAAATTGATCTTCATTTTATGGTTCAAACTCGATCTCAACACAAGAGGGACATGGAATATAAATTTGATCCATCCATCATGAGCAACCCAAATCAACTAAACTATCCAAGCCTTGCAATACCATTTGATTTTCAAAGCTTGTACAATGCATACATGGGAGCATTATCTCATACAAACATCAATGGTACAACAAATATGAGCATACCCAATCCAAAGTTTGGAACACCTTTCCCAATGATAGATTTAAATCCAAGTCCAAATCTGCAAATCTATCAACCAAATGCTCAATGCATGAGTTTTTCAAACAACATTATCCCACAAAATCCATACATACCAAGTGCAACTTTACCAAACATGACCATTTCAAATCCACACTTGGTAAACTTTGGGGTCGACATGTTTGCAAATCCCCCTAATGTTGTTCAAAATCCTAGCAATATATTGGCAACTCCATATGTTGATTCAATTCAAGGTAACAACATGCAAAATCAAAGTTACCTAAATCCAAGCAATATGATTCCCAACCACAACAATGTTCAATTTCAATCTATCATGCCAAATCAAAACATCATACCAAATCATCCCATTTTTCCATCGATATCGCAAAAATAGATGGAAACCATCCAAGCAACCCCAACAATCAACACCATTCCCATTCCACCACCACCACCACCACCGCCAAAATACAACACGACCAATTCATTCTCCATCATGTTGCAAGCTACACAAGAAGCTTCCCGCAAAAAGGCACTCCAAGCCCAACAAGCTACACAGCTAGTTGCTCAGCAAGCACAAGCGGCTCAAGTAGCCCAACAAGCGCAAGCGCAAGCAGAATTCTACGCACTATTGCAAGCAATCCAAGAAGAAGTAGCACAACAAAGAGCCCAACAAAAAGCTTTGTTGGCACAAAAACAACATGACCAACAACAAGCGTTGTTGGCTCAGCAGCAAACACAGGCATTACTCGCCCAACAAAGCTTGCAACAGATTCCCACCACAATTGTTGAAATCAAAAATCAAGATCAATCTATCAATAAGCACTTTGAAGATGTTTCAACCTTGACCAATGATCAAATCAACATACACCAAGAGCTACTTTTCAATTATGATCAAAACTCACCAACGATGCCCAACAATGATCAAATTCAAGAAATATCAACATCACTTGATCATATGGTTGAAGACATTGGTAATCTCTCTTCCACAATTGTTGAAAACAATGTTCAAGATCTTGAAGATGCTTCTACCCCATCCAGTGATCAGCTCAACATTCATCAAGAGCCACTTTTTAGTGATCTATTTCAAGATGTGTTACAATTATTTGATCCCATTGACATAATCTATGATCCATCGACCAATGATCATATCGAAAAAGTTTCTACATCACCTAATGAGCTAGAAGACATATCTCAAGAATTTATTCGAAAGCATGATCAACATCTTTCACCAAGGTCTAGAAATGGCCCTTCCAACGACATAGTGACATCCTTCGACCTCATGATTGTGGATACTGAAGAAATCCCTAGCACAACTCAAAATAATATTGAGCCACTTCCTATGCCTAATGAAGATATCCAAGAGAGAAATCCATTCTTTGAAATTAACCCATGTCAAGAACTTGATCCAAAGCATGTTGAAAGCAATTCTGAAATCACTCAAGATCGAGAATTTGTATCTCCAAGCTACTACAACGATATAATGGACACTCTCCTATCTATACAAGATGTTGCAAATGATGACCATATCTGCATAGGACATACTCCTCCATCTACCCATGAGATGCTTTCTTTGGATGGACACGTGGATGATCTTCAAAAACAAGAGTCTCATACTCTTCAAATCATTACCAACGAACAAGAGTCTCCTACTCTTAACATTTGTACACATGATCAAGATGTAGACAAATGCAGAGACATATCAGAAATGGGTCAAGAAGACGGTTTCTACATAAGTTGTGAATCAGAAACATCATGTGAAAGCATATCAGGAATGAATCATGAGGAGGACTTTTACAAGGACAGTGAAGAATCAACACTCCTTGAAGAAGCACTACAATATGATATTTCACAAGATCAAATTAAAGAAATCAATCAGGAAGATCCTATCACTTATAAATTGGGATCACTTACCTTTCTTAGAGGAAGCTATCTTATCAATGAAGAAGTTAGCACCTTTGAAGATCTACGACAAAGAAGAGAAGGATTAACACCTTGTTTCCAAGGTAAATCATATCCTATTGCAAATACGTTTTTTCAACAGATGAATTATCAAGGAAGAGGATTAGGCCTACATGAATAGGGTATCCTGGAACTAGTGCAAATTTTTGGCAATCCTAAGCATCAAGGCCTTGGTTACTCAACAATCAAGGGATCTCAACATATTAGTAATACTATCACCATACTGGGGGCAACTTCGTCTCGAGCAAACATCAACATAGGGAGCACGAAGAATCCTTATGATGAAACCAATGCCAATACTACAACCCGCCATGTCACGAATCTTCATCCACCTATCACCCCATCCATGAATTGGGACCAACGTCAAAACAAAGACTTGAATCGAAGCATGAAAAACAGTATCAAAGAAAAAGAAGCTAAGAAGCATATTGGAAAAATCAAATACAAATGGATACCAAAGAATACAAAGAAAGACTATCCCTATCAAACTCCATTAGTTAAAGAAACTATGGGGCAAAATAAAAATGGGGCAGGTATCCATCAAAGATTTCCACAAAAGCAAAATAAAGCTTCTCAAGCAACATACAAAGTGTATCAAGCAGTTGGTCCAAATTCCATGCACACTTCCATATCCACCCATTATTGCTCATCTTCCCAAGTTTGGAGAGTCAAAGGCTCCAAACTGTCAACCAATCCATCTTTTATCCCTAAACACACTCCATCCATGCCTCCACGCATGATATCCAATTCTCACATTGACCATGTGTTGGCAACGACCCTTCATCATAAGGATTCAGAAGGCACCCTATCGCGATGTGTGCACAAAGACAAAGTTAACTCCAATATCAGCAAAGCAGATCAGGGATCTCAAAAGTTGCATTCAAGTGCACATATCTTGGCAAGACAACTTCTACAAGCAGGATATCGATGGCACATTATGACAGAAGCATCAACATCAGCACCACCAGGTGGTTCAGCGTCAACTTAAAATCTCTCAAAAAATACAAAAAAATCAGAAAAAGTCCTGAAAAAATGGTTACCCTGATGAAAACCTGGCAAACAGGCGTCTTGGTGACAACACAAAAAAATCAGAAAAAGGATTGAAAATAGTAAAGAAAAAAATCGTCCTCCAGCGAAAACCATTTCGGTGGCGCTTTGGACAAGTACCATGATGAAAACTTGGCAAACAGGCATCATGTGTAGAATAGAGCATCTACGTGTGCCAATTCAAAAGAAAGCATCTTATCACATCCATAATAAATCTAACATTCCATCCATATCATCCGTTTATCCATGAACCATTTATCCAATCCATTTTCCATCTGCATCCATACTCCAAGTTATCTTGATCTTGGAAAATTTTGGTGCACACTTTACAGTTGCTTATGGTAGACATCTTGACATGGGTCATTTTCATTGATCCCATCCTATCTAGCATTATTTGAGCTTTGAAGCATTATCTGAGTGAGCATTCCTCTATTTGAACACCCTTATCTTATCGCAAGATAATCCATATCCATTCGTATCCAAGAATCCACCCATGGCATTCCATACATTGCTAGACACTGGGGGCAAATAATTACATCCTGCTTCATGAATAAATCTTGATCTATATCCTCCAACTTATGTGGAGATCTGAGCATTGGCAAACGTGAAATCAACTTGGTTAAATCATTTGTGAGCCAAAATCCAAATCACTAGCCCATGGCATATTTTGACAGCAAGACGACATTCCTAATCAAGCTTTATCTTTCATGGAATATCCATCTAAGCAATCAATATCAGTCGCATCTAATGCGCACATTCAACATCACATCAAAATCATCAAAATAATTTTGTTCCAAATCAAGCTTCATCAATCTTGATCAATCGAATCCAATCAATCATCACTTTGTTTGACTTAACACACTTAGTCAAACTATCATCTTGTGCACGAGTTTACTCTAGGATAACACAACTTCCTTGGGTTTACAAGTTCATTATCATCACTCTGTTTGGCTTAACACACTTAGCCAAATTATCAAATCCATAATCACCTTGTTTGGCTTAACACACCTAGCCAAATTATCCTTCTTGTACTAGTTTACTCTTGGATAACACAACTTCCTAGAGTTTACCAGTGCATTATCACTTTTGTTTGACTTAACACACTTAGTCAACCTATCAATCCATCAGTCCGATTGATCAACATTAAGCTTGGTTTTCAACAAAATCTTGAAACAAAGCACTGATATCATCACATATCCAAATTGTCAAAATCATGTGAAAAAACCAAAAACATTCAAAAAACTCATTCAAAAATCCAAAAACATTCAAATCATTCAAAATCCAAAACATGTCGAAATATTGGAAAATTTTCAAAATTCATCATTTAGTCTTGTCAGTCTTCCACCTTGTCGAACTACATTGTCTCTGAGCTTGAACGTAGGCAAGGTTGATCTTTGATCATCCCCCGAGACGATTAGGCCATTCTTTAGGCATCTGTCGCAATGGCATTCGTTTGCTTATCTTTTTTACATTTAGGTCATTCTTTATGCGTCTGTCGCATTGGCATCCGTTTGCCCATCTAGTTAGGCATCTGTCGCATTGGCAATCCGTTTGCCCATCTATCTTTTCATTGAGTCAGGTTTGTTGTCTGAAATACGCCATCTCTGAGCTTAAACGTAAGCAAGGCCATCCTTGATTGGCCCCCGAGACACAAAATTCAAAAACATTCATAAATCTTGAAAATACCAAAAACATTGTAAAATTCCAAAAATACCAAAAACAGCCTCAAAACATTTGAAAAAACCAAAATGGTGCATCCATTTCATCTCACTTTCACCCATGATTTTCATCACTCATAATAAATCATCGTCATTTTCACCCTTTGGTGAGTCAGTCAGAAGCAGGTTTAGCAGGTTCCAAAGTGAACTCCCTAATCGTCAAAGTCTCAAGTCTAAGTTAGTAAGTCAGCAAGTTGGTCAACTCAGAGTATGAATAGTTTATCACTCAATCAGTCCCATCAAAACCCTGATCACTACATGTCCTAGGATGAAGCTTTCCCATGATGGACATAAGCATCAGGTACCCCACATTAGTTTAGCCTTGGCTAGCGGTACGAAGAACATCAGCTTGTTTGTTTACTTTATCTTGGTCTTGTTGACTTATCTTATTTTGCGCTCATTCCAAGGACCTCTCGATGATGCCTAAACGAAAACAGGTTTAGAGAGAAAGGAATAGGGCAATGATCATTATCTTTTTATTTGTTGCGCTTGTTGGATGGTCTTGTAAAATAACTTGGCGAATACTTGCTTTGTTAGGTCTGTCCTAGCAATGTTTTCGTATGTCAAGTGTGAACAAGAGTACTCCTATTTGATTGTTGAGTCAAAGTCCATCACACTAGGCACAACGCCATCCTTGTTCTTAATACCTTGATGCATCACACCTACGTGTGTTATCAAATATAAATAAAGGTATGCTCTTTTCCCATCCTTGGATAAGCAATACATCATCATCATATCCAATAAAGTCTCGATGACTAGTCGGATTGTTGGACTTCTTCATCTTCTTGAATTTAAGGGTTCATCCCTCTCATTCTTCTATCCTCTTTCATGCTAACAATGCATCCATCCAGCATCTATGCTGCATTCATCCTCTCATCTTGCATAATCACATCATATCATTATAGGACAACATCATCCATCTCATCCATCTCACATGCATCGCATAATCATTTAACATGCTTAAAATAATATAGATTTTTTTATTTTATTCTAAGCATCTTCCAAACATCTCATTTTCATCATCATTATCATATAGATCATATAGTCATCACCATCCATACATCCATTTTGAACCTCTTTGTCGCGAGATCCACCTCAAATTGTATCTTTTCGCTCAATCTCTCGAGGGGGCAATGTACTAACGTACTTATTTTCGCTGGGGCATCCGAAAAATTTGAATTTTTTTTAATTTCGATGTCAGCAACATCATTCTTTGAACCAATCGAGTACATTGCTTCAAAGAGGGGCAAAATGTAGACATGCAAAACTAACATCGTGCATCGAATTCTCCTATTAATCAATTGAAGACAATTTATTGATTAATTTCCTAAGGTTCATTAAATAAATCAAATTATTTAATCCTTATGTTCTTCTCATTTGATTTAATAAATCAAACTGATTTAATCAAATGTCACCTCCTAAAATCCCCTAAGTTAATTAATCTAAATTAATTAACTTCTAATCATGATTATCATTCTCTAGCTTTTGACTCAACTAGAGTCAAATCCAAACTCTTAACTAACCCACCCACTTGCACCAATAAATCATTTATTTGATTTATTATTTCTTCTAATTACATTCAAAATGGCATCAAAATGGAATATTCTTCCAATTTGAATCTTCCCCCCAAAAAGGACTTGTCCCTTCCAACAAGGTTTTAAATGCTATTTGCACAAGTCAAACATGGCATTTATTGCACCTTTCATCCCCCCTAAACATGTCATTTCATCCAAATTTGAATTTCAAATTGGCACATTGGCCAAGACTTGCACATTCCTCACCCTCTCACAACTTGACAAGTGGCACCTTGTCATTGGTTTGTGAATTATCCCACATTCATCAAAATATTTCAATCTCCTACCCTTGAATCTATAAAATGCAAAGCATTTCTTCACAACACCACAACAATTACTCATTGCAAGGTTACTCTCTTCATTTGAGAATCAATCTTGCTCATCACAACACCATTTTGCTTAGCAACAACAGTTACTCATTGCAAGGTTACTCTCCACTTGTGAGAACTAATCTTGCTCATTATTTGGCATTTTGCTTATCATGGATTGGGAAAGGGCAGCTTTCTACACAACTAAGTTGCACCAATCCACTATGGGATAGGTTTATTTCATGGTTTAGATGCTTTGTTTAATTTTGTTGTTTGGTTGCATTTGAATCATGAAGTATTATCTCATAGGGATAGGAATTTATGTTTATGTTGTTTTGTCATTGTGCTAACCATTTTCAGATTTTCATGTCCACATATAGTTAACTAAATTAATTTCTATAGTGTAGTAAAATGCATACCCTTGCATTTTCACACTTGTTTGGGCCCGCCTTGATTTATTTATCCCTATTTATGTCTTCATTGATCCTTTTTTGCATCTAGAAGCCATATGAATTATATTTTTTTGGCTAATCTCAACATTCTCCAATGCATAAATCATAGCTTGATGTTTTCGTCTGAGTGTCCTTGATTTTTGGGTCGGGACTAAAATGCCACCTAGGGCATCTTTGTCCCCCGAAGATCTTGGGAGCCTTATTTAGAGGCATCTTAATTGGGCCTCTTTTTGGTGTCTATCCCCCAAGTTTGATGCCTTGGGACTAAGATGCCACCTAGGGCATCTTATACCACCTTAAGGTATTTTCAAGATTTAATTTCAAATATTGGCAAGATTTAGCCTCGTTTATTCAATGAATTCATATGTTGGCTTGGTGTGATGTAATTTTCGGATATTAAGCATAGATAAGTATAAATACAAGGTTTATTCATTCATTTCTCATCCTAGCAACTTGAGTATTCATTCCTAAGGCAAGTTTATGAGATCAAGAGAACTCAAGAGCAATTCATCAAGAATTTGGAGCCACCATCAAGATTCAAGCATCATATCAAGGATACTGTTTCATCATGTTTGTTGTTCTACTAACAATTGTGATGTAAGGTTTTTCATTCATGCAAGTGTTTCATGCAAGATCTACATCATTCAAGAAGGAGTCAAGAACCTCATACATTGTAGCCATTTCAAGCATATTTGTTGCACCTTGTTATAAGAGTTTGGTGAGTTGCAACGTAGTGTTTTTTTCATTCATCATTTCCCTCCATTTCATTCTATTTCAAGGTTTAATTACCAACAAGGGGTTTGACCAAGGAAAACCCCCATTCACTAACAATCAACAAGTTTTTACCCTCTTGCATGTTTGTGACTACAGATTGAGGTTGAAGACTTGAAGATCATTTGGAGTGCAAAGTTGCAAAGTTGCATTGCAAAGTTGTCATCTTCACATAAACTAACCTATAGGTCAAATATGAAAGTTTTAGAACTTGATATCTGAGAGGAAGAAACTGTGGACCTTGGAGCTTAGGATCAAGCTGGTGATTTTTCCATCAGAACATAACAATTCTCTAAAAAATTGCAAGGTCTTATAATGAAGAAATTATGAGGTTAGTGGCCAACACAATGAGTCTAGGATATTATGATCCTTACTCCTTCGGTTTTGGCTTTGTTAAACTAGGGAAGGTAATCCCAAATTACATCTTCATGAAATATATGAAATTATTAACAGATTGATTCAGTGGTTAAATGAAAACCAAGCCCATTCCACTGAAGATTTGGCATATCTTTTAAGTGAATGACTACTTATTTGCTATGAATAAAAATACTTCCATCCCACACACATTTCATCGAAAAAAGGATTTTAAATGAATATTGTTCTTTATTTAAGTTCAAGGCTAGGTGTGCTACTTTCTCATTATTCATGCTAGATTTTCTGATAAACTAATGTGTCTTAACAATTGGCGCAAAAAATTATAATATGTAAGGATTTGTAATATAAGAACTAATCAAGTTTAGAAGTAGATGAACTACCCTTAAACTCCTTTGCAAACAATGAAAACCCAACATGCCTTAAAGAAACATTCACTACTTATTAATTCTAATCAATTTCATACAAATTTTATACCCTCTTCAAGCATTTTAATCTACTCTTTGAGTTAAAACTAAGAACAAAATAGTACATTCAAATATAACCATTTGAAGATAAATGATAGGACCATTAGCATTTTGATTCATAACTTGTAAGAAGTATACATAGGAGAGTATTTGTTTGCAAAAAAAGATTCATTTCTACATCAGTAGTTTATATAGAACTAATTTAAGACTGTTACATACAGAACTTCATTCGCAAGACCATTGACTAGCCTATTTACACATCCTATTCAAAATTCCTTTTCTGAGTTAAGCATTCACCCAAAACCCTATGGAAATTCAAAATTCTAACCACTGTAATGAGCCCATCAATCCCTTTTATAGAATAAGGGAGTAACATGCATCAGGGTCAATTACATTTACATTTAATTTTATTTGGAGATCATATGCACTAGAATTCGAGACGTCCCTATTTGGTTACATGTAATCATTGAGGAAAATTGAAGAGTAAAAGACAACATTCCACATCCTCTACATGTAGACCCACTAGCTCCTCAAGAGGAAAAGTTAGTTGTAGCAACAACATCCCCATCCTTGCCAGCCAAAGAGGATTCTTGACTACCATCCCCAAAACAAACATGTGTATAACCCAATGCTAGGAAGTCTAGCACCTCTCCTATACACCAACCCAAAAGAATTCCACACCAGCACTAGAAACAAGAAATCACCTAAACACTGAATAGGAAAATCCTGATTAAAGGGCTATGGTGTCATCAAAAACAAAAATGGGGCATATTCATCACTTTGATTCATTAGCCTTAGAGGATACTAGCCCACACCTTTCTCATGGTGGAACTCGAGGAACCGTCACCACCACGTCATCGGAATCATTAGATGGTACCAGGGAGAGAGGATAATAATCCTCCTTAGAATTAGTGTCACCCTCATTGTTTGAAGGGATATTAGAGAACTCGCGAGAAGAATTAAGTTCTCCCAAAAAAGCCTCACGATACTTGCACCTTTTCTTTGTCTTCTTTTCATACTCCACCAAATCTTTGCCTTTGAACTTAACCAATTGTTTTGAAACAATTTGGTTCCTCGGGTGGTAGTTGCTCCTAACACCACAATTCTTAATGTTGTGCTTCCTCTTCTATTCTTTGGTGTATAATGAGTTCCTTGCATATCAACTTCATCCACTTGAGCATTCTTCTCTGATCTAAGAAAACTTAATCTCCTAGACCTCTGAATTGGCCTAATAGACTCTTCGGGCTAACTCATCCTCTCAGAAGACATCTACAAATTTTTTTCTCGAACTCAATCTCAATGTAATTTTTGAATGAGAAATATGGAAATCGGTCCTTCTTATAACGAGCCATGCAAGTGTTCCAACCATTAATTCTTCAAAGAAAGCTTGTGCATGCAAGATGACAATAATCTTCCTTGATCCTTTTAATCTTAAATGTTGATCATGATTGAAAAGATGAATTAATGGGTAGATTACCATGCAACCACTTATAATTAAGTTTTAATTGTGATTTAATGCTCCTTTTAAAACATAAAATCTTTGAGTAGATAAATGTCTACTCTGTACTTAAAATCAATTAAAACTTTCTTGCCATAATTACTCACTCACCTGTAGGAATTATTTCACTTGTATTTCTTCTTGTCAAAAATAGAGGGGATTGATCTTGATCGGATCTCAAAATATCAGTTCATACACTGTCATGCTTTGTTTTCACCATTTCCACATGTATCAATGGTTGTCATGACTGATAATCAAAATCTCAAGTATGTTCTTTAAAGAAAAAATCTGAAAATAATGCAGTTTAGAAATAGTATCTTTTCAGCCATATTTGGAAGTGTTCCATCTTAATTAGAAATTAGCCAAGCCCTTTGGAAATTCCACATGGCATATTCCTGCTTTCCTGTCACAAGATATAGGACATAGGCGAGGCCCACATGGGATGGCGGGGATTGGCCAAGATTTAGCCACATCACCTTCCATTGATCGTAGATTTCATCCTCCACACAATAATCTTTCATCTTCAAATCACAACCGGTCCCACCACAATGATAGGTGTCACACTGTTCACTAGCCCATGTGACTATTCCTTCTTACTACTATAGATAGATGAGAGTGCGAGGAAAAAACCTTGATGAGAACATGTGTTGCACTGTAGACCATTGATCAAACCTCAAACAACACCCACCACCCTATGAAGGAATAGTTCTAACTTTTAAACAGTACCATGTGGCCATCGCCTGCTAACCCATATCCATAAAATAATATGGAATAAAAAAGATGGGCTTACGAGGAGCGGCATAGATATGGCCACATCTTCAATCCATCAGTCATCGATCCTCTTTGAGAAGTGTCAATCATCTTTACCAAGGGGACTGGGTCCACGATTATCTGAGACACATGGTAGAAACTCGCTAGCCTATGCGAATAAAATAAGAAACAATAAACTATCATGGGCATAGGAGGAACAACTAAGATTGATTTCCTTCGATCAAACAAAAAATATCAAGCTTAATTCTGCACATGCCACAAAATTTATTTATAAAAAGGGGCCATCCCTAGGTGAACGAGACAATAACCCATAACGATAAATTTCTAAGGATGAACATATTTCTAAGATCAAGCTTTCGACCATTCATACTGGGAAAGACATAAGGCGACTGACAAACATAATATTAGGGGCTGGTAAATCAACAACTATGATGGAAAAAGTGACCACTTAAGTGACCTGAAACAGGGACAACAAGTCAATATAATTTTAAAATGACCAAGGGTTTATCATTTGCGAGCCAACTTTTGGGAGTTTTATGGAGAAAAAACTCTATCATAGTGATGGGAACATGATCTTAAGTAGGACACAAAGGACCAAGCCAGAGTTTGAAAATTATTAGGGTGAAATATAAATTTTATAAGTTGTTCCTTCAGTAGCTCTTATTGGGGACACATGCCTCTTGCAGGTATGGTGAGATCCTAGAATCTATGGGTGAAGCAGAATAGGCAAAAAAGGAAAAACAAAACAAACAGAAAGAAAATAGAAAGAAATAAACTATTTACAAAATAATACAGAGGCCCAAAAGGCCAGAAATAGGAGATCCAATCTCCATTTTTCCAAAAACCTTGTGAGATGCAGATGTTATTATGCACCCTTCAATATAATCCAGGCTTCATCTCCCTATTAGTGGCACCAGGCCACTAAAACTTAGGGCCCATTCCTGCCCCTATCAAAAACCAACCTATTAAAGGAATTGATTTCTTTCAATCCATATATACCTCTTACATACTAGTGCAACAAGTACAACCTTCCTCTTATAAGAAAAAATTGATCATTACTAAAACCTACCTGATTACCAACACTATTACTGACATCTTTGAAAACTTCCCTAGGCATACCATTGCTAGTGTAATCTTTGTCATTCTTCATTGTAAAATTAGTCATTAACTGCAAGCTTTCATCATCACATGAAACATATGTGTTATACTCATCATATGAAATATGTTCATATTGAAAATAAAATTTCTTGTTACTCATCTCATTGTTATGCTCTGTAAAAATATCTTCCAACTAAAATTGAAACTAAAAGTACTCATACTCCTTCAAGTAGTTGGCATAATGATACTCAACCTTGTTAGAAATATCTGTATCAAATGTAAATAATTCATGATAAATTTCATGAAGGAGTTCATCGACATGTTTCTTTGTTTGCTCAAGACCATATTCTAACCATGTGTGAAATGCACCATTAGAACTCTCATCAAAGAGCGGATTATCTCTGCACCAATAAGTGTCGTCATTTATGATCTTTGGTGAAGATGGAGGCTCATCAAAAATGAATTTTCCATTATATTTAGTTTTGACATAAGAGCCTCAACCTCCTCAGTAGGAAGGCCCAAATCCTTCAAGTCATTGTTGCATTCAGAATCACTGTAATCACTAGAAGAGAAGATAGATATATTTTCAACTTCATTCGCAACATTGGTAGTTAACATCTCTGACTCATATTTCGAAAACTCTTCGTAGGGAGAAAATATTTCCCTTTCAATCCAAATTGTGTTCTCATTATCATCATATTCCACATTTTTAATGAAATATTCCATTTCCACTTCATGAGGATAATCATAATAAGAGGAATTAGCACACTCAATGCGATCATCATTACCACAACAAAACGATACATCAATGTTCTCACTACATTTAGAATTTTCAAGTTGAATGGTCAATAATATGTCTTCTAGAGGAAAACAAGTGCCATAATATTCAAAATAATTGAAAAAACCTATTTCACTTAATTTATTTAAGTATCCATTTTCAATTTCTGCTTTAATTCCTTCTTTTTCAAGTGATATCTCACTATTTCACTCATATGAAACAACAGAATCATTATCATTACAGTTTGAAAACATAATAGCCTTTTGATAATAATATCTAATCTTTTCAAAAATATAAAAGAAGTCACATACTTGGTCAAGCCTAGCTGGTTTTAATTCCTTTGGAAAAGTACTTAAACTAGGTTCATAACATTCATAAAATAAATCAATGCATTCTGAATTTTAGGTTTGTAACATTAAAGAATCTCTACTAGAGTATCCCTAAATCCTACATAGAGATCAAATGGTTATTCCTCTTTTTGTTTCCTTATGTAGGATAGAGCTTTAATAGAGACTGTATAATTACAACTGCATGTAGTCTCTTGAGAATTTTTTTGGAGCTCTATCTGGTCATCACTATGGAGTAATGTATAGGCTGAAACAATAGCAGTGTAAGTGTCTTGGTATTCATTTTCAATTTTTTTCTTACACCTTCTATCAACATTTGGCATTTCAAGGCAAAAACACTTGTATTTAAATGACCATTGTGTATTCTATCTTTTTGGTTGTTTTCAATGTTCATAGCTATCTCATAGGCCTAATGCAAAGTTTTAGGATCCTTGTCTCTGAGTAGGTATCTCATCTTATTATCAAAAGATCATAAATAGACAACCAAACATACTACATCAAGAATAACCCTCATTTTTTTAGAAAATCTCTGGTTAAATGGTAGAACCAACTCATTCTCTTCTTTCTCAATGCTCATAAAATTATTTAACTTTGAACTAGCACTGATTCTTTCACCAAATTATCTCATGAACACTACTTTGAAGTCCTCCCAAGAGAAAACAAAACACACTAGTAAACCAGTGAACCAACCTCTTACATCTCCTTTTAGGGATTGAGAAAATAGTCTCATAATTACATCCTAATGATCCACCTCATAGTCATCCATTAATTTTTTGAATTCTTGTAGATGATTTTTAGTTGATTCACACTTTATACCACTATATTTTGGTAACTTATCTCTGATGTCAGATGGAATACCATTTGGGCAACAATTAATATTGTTGAAACGCATGGCTCTATATCTTCCAATGTGAAAATGTATTTTATTATATGGCAGGGGTTGATTACAAACCATGGTTTCATTAGGAACTATACAAGGACACATATTGATGCACTTTTCTTATACCCTCAAAAAAACTCTCCAATCAATTTTGCAATTATATAGGGTACTTCAAACTTCTTGCAACATGACCTTAAGCCTTCACAATGCATTATCTTATCTCAACTTTCTTAAGACCTTCTAAATGAATTTCTTCAGAAGTATTTCATACTCCTCTTCATAATAAATGTTACAAGATAATAGCACAAAAGTATGAGAGATAATTTCTACCATTCCCTTTATTTAGTGCTTATTTTCACTTAATAGGGAATCTTTTTTTTTAAGTCTTACAAATATGGTTTTCATATATAGATTTATGCTTTTCGAAAACCAAAATATGGAGAATACCTGGATATGTTGCAACTTTTGTAGATTCTTCTTCCTGACTGGATATCTTTGTTTATTTAAAATGTGCTTCACATCTTCTTCAAGTTCTTGAGACAGAGTCACCATCTCTCTTCATAGAGGACTGAAATTCAAGAATTATTATGTTCATTTAAGACTGAATTCCTATCTAGGTCTTTTCCCATAATAGAGTCACATAGATTTTTTGAACTTCTACTATAACAAACTCATTTCCAGGTCTAAATTTTTAATATCTGAATAAACTTGTTCAGATTGACCAAATTCTTGATTGTATAATTCACAGTCTACAACTAGGGATGTCAAAGTTGTCCCCGGTGGAGTCACCATTTTTTTTGGTTATTTTTCCATCAGAACCTAACAATTCTTTGAAAATTTTCCATCTCTTAAAATGAAGAAATTGTGAAGTTAGTGGCCAACACAATGAGCCTAGTATTTTATGATCTTTACTCCTTCACTTTTGGCTCTTTTCAACTAGGGAGGGTAATCCCAAATTACATCTTCATGAAATATATCAAATTAAGAATATATTGGTTCCTGGTTAAATGAAAATAAATCCCATCCCACTAAAGATTTGACATATATTTTAAGTGAATGACTACTTATTTGCTATCAATCAAAATACTTCCATCCCAAAAGTATTTCATTGAAAAAGGATTTTAAATCAATATTGTTCTTATTTTAAGTTCAAGGATAGGTGTTCTAGTTTCAAATTCTTCATGCTATATTTTCTGATAAATTGGCTAGTGTCTTAACAATTGGAGCAATGAAGTCTAGTATATAAGGATCTGTAATATACAAAATACTCAATTTTAGAAGTAGATGAACTACCCTCATATTTCTTTGCAAACTATGAAAACTCAACATGCCTAAAAGAAAAATTCACTACTTATCAATCCAAAGTAATTTCATACAAATTTTATATCCTGTTCAAGCATTTTAATCAACTCTTTGAGTTAAAGCTGAGAACAAAATAGTACATTCAAATACAACTATTTGAAGATAAATGATAACACCAATAGCATTTTCATTCCTAACTTATAAGAAGTAAACATAGGAGAGTATTTGTTTCTAGAAAAAGATTCATTTCTACATCATTTTATATAAAACTAATGGGTAAGTGCACCAATCTGTGACACAATTTTGGCTCTTAAGATGCCACTTTTTTTCTGAAATCAGCAAAATCTAATTTGCATAAGAAAATGAAGATAGTTATGCTCAAAATTTCAAGATTGGGGAAAAACAAAAGTTGAAGCGCTCTGAGTCTAGTTTCTAAGCTACTATTTTTTTTCAAATTAAGGAAGATTAATGGTCTCAAAAAGGGGGGGACACAAAACAGGTCCTTTTTTTATCAAAAAAAATAGCATAGCGCCTGAGGGCTCCCTCATTTTTGGTTAACTTTTTTTTAAAATTTCAAAAATCCCAATGGTGAGAAATTACCTAACACCATGAAGTTTATCCTCCTTCTTTCGGATAATTTTTTTAATGAATATATAATATTTTATGAATTTTCAAAGTGGACACATCCTAAAAAGCTAAAATTTGAGCGTGCTCCCCCCCAAATTTTCTACAAACTAATCAAAAATTGATTTTTTTTTCATCATGTGTAGAATGGAATCTAGTTTCAAAAAATGTAATTTGTTTTACATTCTGATGAATGTGTAAAAATCTATCCTAAACCTAGCACATGTTGGTTTTTGACCAAAAAACAAAGGCATTTACAATAGAAGCCATGGATCAAAACCTTAACTAAATCAAAATGAAAAAAGAATTAAATATTTAGATAGCTAAGAGAGAGGTTAACGCTATCACTATTTTTTTATAAAGTTGCATTGAAAGACATGCAAATGATATGGGGAGCATAGACGAAAATATGAGAAAATTTAGCAAATCTTGTTAATTAACACATCCAAAGCAAGACATTTGGCGAGCACCAAATGAATCATCACATTTGGTGTGCACCAAATGACTCATCACATTTTGCGTGCGCCAAATGACTCATCACATTTGGCATGCGCCAAATTTGGCATGTGCCAAATGGCCTGCTTTGGACAAAAGTAGAATTTCCCCTCTTTGGTGAACAACTATGATAATAATTAGGGTGCATAATTTATGATTGTACAGGGATAGTTGAGGTTTTACCTTTCATACCTTCTATAACTCATTACCGTAACTGGATAACTTTTTATCCCTCTGAAGTCTATATCTCTTAGGTCTCATTCCCTCCCACATGACCTAGACTACTCTCTCAGTCGAATCCCCATTGTCAGTTCTCTTTCCCTCCCACGTAGGTACCTAAATAAATCTATCTCACTCCAACCCCCTTTTCTCACTCTCCCTCTTCGGTGTTTTTATCTCTCCCACTCCATCTCCCTCTCTTAGGTTGTTATCTTTCTATCTTTGTATCTCTCTCTCAAGTCTCTCCCTCCTACCCCCTCTCCCTCCTACCCCCTCTTCCTCTCTTAGGTCTCTCACTCACTCCCTCTATCTCTCTACCATTCCCTCTCTCTCTTGGTTATCTCCATCCCCCTCTATCTCTCTCCTACTCACTCTCTCCCACTCTGTCTCTTTCCCTCTCTCTCAGGTCTCTCCCTAACACCCCTCTCTCTCTCTCAAGTATCTTTGTCCTAGCCCCTTTCCCTCTATCTTTTTCAAGTCTCCCCCTCCTACCCCCTCTCCCTCTCAAAGTCACTCCCTCTATCTCTCTTCCAATCCCTCCCTATCCCACTCCCTCTACTTGTCTCCATCTACCTCTCCATCTCTCTCAGGTATCTCCCTCCCACCATTTGTCCCTCTCTCTCTCAAGTCCCTCTCTCTCCCTCTCTCTCTCTCAAGTCTATCCCTCTCACCCACTCTCCCTCCCTCTTTATCTCTCAAGTCTCTCCCTTCTACCCCCTCTCCCTCTTTCAGGCCTCTCTTTGTCTCTCTCACTCACTCCCTCTATATCTCTCCCACATCCTCTCTCTCTCTCTCACTCCCTCTATCTCTCTTCCTCTCTCTCAAATATATCTCTCCCACCCCCTCCAACTCTCTCTCTCCCTCTAGCTCATGTATCTCCCCCCACCCCCTCCATCTCTCTCGAATCCCTCTCCCTGCCACTCCCTCTCCATCTCTCAAGTCTCTCTCAATGTCTCTATGTCTCTCCCTCTCTCTCTCTCTCCCAATCCCTCTCTCTTTTCCATGTTGTCTCTCTCCCTCCCTCTATCTGGGTATGTGCAGGATCATGATGGGCCAAAAAGTGGTGATATGTAAGTGATATGATGACCCATGTGGCTAACAACTTTTTATTAACCCAAAATTGATCAAACAAAAAGGGATTTTAAAGGAGATTCTCATCTTTCCACCAATATAAATAATACTTTACTTTTAATTTAATAAATAATTATTATTCATTTTCTATTTGAATTACGAAAAAAGTCCTAATTGATAGGCTAATTGAAAAAATCTATAACTTTCAAATGGTGTCATATTTTTTGAATCCAAAACATGCATCACATTCTATGCTTCACATACTATACGATTAAAAAAAATGAAATGAATTTCATGAAGTTTTGACCAAGTTAAGGTGGTTAGACAGATGAGTTTTTATATTTTTTAAAAGTTGTAATAAAAAAATCATAATTAATTATTTACTTGGAAAAAAAATATCAAAAAATATGCATTACATCAGGACATGAGTCCTCTACTTATATCTAAAATATTAAAAAAAATATTATCATTTTATTGTGGTTAGTGTGGTCAGACAGACACCTACTTCTTATTTTTACCTTGCAATTTAAATACTACTCCATTGAAATTTACAATTTTGACCAAATAGAATTATTTTTTTTAAATAAAGGTCTACTAGTTCAGAAACTACATTCAATTTTCTACAGATTCTATTTTTACATTTTTTTGAAATAATATAGATAACATATTCAAATTTTTATGTCAAGTTGCCTAACTCTAATTTTATGAGTTTTATTGCCACTTAAGGGCCTATTTTTTCCACGATGATCCTACACATACACATCTATCTCCCACTTTTTCTCTGTCCCTCTCTCTAATGTCTCTCCTTCCCACCCTATCTCCCTTTTTCTCTCTCTAAAGTATCTTCATCCTACCCCATCTTCCTCTCTCTCTCTTTTTCAAGTCTCCCCTCCTACACCTTCTCCCTCTCATAGTGACTCCCTCTCTCTCTGCCACTTTGTCTCTCTCCCTCCCTCTCTCACTCCCTTTATTTATCTCCAAATTTTTCTCTCTCCCTCTCTATAATGTCTCTCCTTCCCACCCTATCTACCTCTTTCTCTCTCTAAAGTATCTTCGTTCTACCCCATCTTCCTCTCTCTCTCTCTCTCTCTTTATAAAATCTCCCCCTCCTACACCCTCTCCCTCTCACGGTGGCTCCCTCGCTCTCTCACTCCCTCTCTCTCTCTCTCCCTCTCCCTCTCCTTATCCCTCTCTCTCTCTCAAGTAGAGGGTTTAGGGATTAAGGGTTAAGGGTTGAGAGTTGAGTTTTGAGGGTTGAGGGATTAAGAGGGTATGGGGGTTGATGTATTAGGGTTTAAGGGTTGAGGCTTGAGGCTTGAGGGATTAAGAGAGTATAGGGGTCAAAAAATTAGGGTTGAAGAGTTAATGGTTGAGGGATTAAGATTGTAGAGGGGTTGAGGGATTAGGGTTTGAGGGTTGAGGGATTAAGAGGGTATGGGGGTTGATGGATTATCATTTGAGGGTTGAGTGTTGAGGGGTTGAGGTATTAAAAGAGTATTGGGGTTGATGGATTAGGGTCGAAGGGTTAAGTGTTGAGGGATTAAGATTGTAGAGGGGTTGAGGGATTAAGGTTTGAGGGTTGAGGGTTGAGGGTTGAGGGTTGACAGATTAAGATTGTAGAGGGGTTGAGGGATTATGCTTTAAGGGTTTAGGGATTAAGAGGGTATGGGGGTTGATGGATTAGGGTTTAAGTGTTGAGGGTTGAGGGGTTGAGGGATTAAGCGGGTATAGGGGTGGATGGATTAGGGTTGAAGGGTTAAGGGTTGAGGGATTAAGATTGTAGAGGGGTTGAGGGATTAGGGTTTGAGGGTTGAGGGATTAAGAGGGTATGGGGGTTGATGGATTAGGTTTTAAGAGTTGAGAGTTGAGAAGTTTAAGGATTAAGAGGGTCTAGGGTTCAAGTGATTAGGGTTGATGGGTTAACAGTTGAGGGATTAAGATTGTACAGGGTTTGAGGGTTGAGGGTTGACGATTAAGGGTTGACGGATTAAAATTATAGAGGGGTTGAGGGACTATGGTTTGAGGGTTGAGGGATTAAGAGGGTATGGGGGTTGATGGATTAGGGTTTAAGGGTTGAGGGTTGAGGGGTTGAGGGATTAAGATGGTATAGGGATCGAGGGATTATAGTTGAAGTGTTAAGGGTTAAGGGATTAAGATTGTAGAGGGGTTGATGGAATAGGATTTAAGGGTTGAGGGATTAAGAGGGTATTGGGTTTGACGGATTTGGGTTTTAGGGTTGAGGGTTGAGATGTTGAGGGATTAAAAGGGTCTAGAGGCAAGGGATTAGGGTTGACAGGTTAACGGTTGAGGGATTAAGATTGTACAAGGGTTTAAGGATTAGGGTTTGAGGGTTGAGGGTTGACGATTGACGGCTAAGGGTTGACAAATTAAAATTGTAGAGGGGTTGAGGGATTATGGTTTGAGGGTTGAGGGATTAAGAGGGTATAGGGGTCAAGGGATTAGGGTTGAAGGTCTAAGGGTTGAGGGATTAAGATTTTAGATGGGTTGAGGGATTAGGGTTTTAGAGTTGAGGGATTAAGAGGGTATGGGGGTTGATTGATTAGGGTTTAAGGGTTGAGGGTTGACATGTTATAGGGGTTGAGTTATTAGGCCTCACTTATCTCATAATCCTTCTTTGTCAGACCTTAATTACCTCCCACCATACTTTCTTAGGTCTCTCCTTCCCACCCCCTCTCTCCCACTTTGACTCTGATTCCTTCTCTCACATGTCTCCCTACCATCCTCTCTCCCTCTCTCTCTCTTATGTTTCTCCCTTCCACGCCCTCTCTATCCCCCTCTCTCTCTCCCACTCCCTCTCTCTCTCACTCCCTCTCTCTCTCATTCCCTCTATCTATGTCCCACTTTGTATCTCTCCCTCTCTCTCAATTCTATCCTTTTTAGAGGAACATATTTGGCGCTCACCAAATTTGGCATGTGCCAAACTTGGCATGCGCAAAATTTAGCGTGCACAAAATTTGGCGTGTGCAAAATTTGGCATGTGCAAAATTTGGTGTGCGTCGAATGGGTTTTACCTTCAAATGGTAAAAATAAGGCTTCACCCCATGATTCAGGCCCACATTCTCCTGTATTTGTTTGGTTCATTACTTTATCCAAGTAAAAAATGCCTTTTTTATGCAGTTAACTTCATATTGTACCAATCTATGCTTGATCCATCACCTTTTTACCAGCAATCTGCATGGTAGACAACGTATAAGAAGACATTTTGAAGTTTCTACATCATTTTACATTATCTGAGGTAATATATTCATTTTGGTAAATTGAAATGTTTGTATTTAGTATGTTTGTTTGTTTTTGACAATATAAAGTAAATTTCCTTAATGATTTTATTAATCATAACAATTGGACTTAGAATTCAACATTGAATTAGATGAGATTTGCATAGAAAAGTTTATTTTTTGAGTTTGAAGAACAAAATCAATAAAAACATGACATTTACTTAATATAAATTTATTTATGAATTCTATTTGCATTGCTTATAGTAGTCCATTTCCGGCATGGCCAGTGGAGTTCACCATATTTCATTCTTTTTTCAACTAATTTGGAAAACCTAATAGCTTTCATCAATGTTAATGCAAGTGTCCATTGATTTTTTTTTCCATACAAAATTCGGCTTCATCACATGTGCTTAGATAAATTCAAGTGAGTTGACATAGTTGAGAATGCTTATTGTCTTTCTAAGTTACCTCATTTCCAAAGAAATAGTGAATAATTATAAGATATAGCATCACAAACCCTTTTTTGAATCCATATTCTTCATGACTTTGTTGAAAATCAAAATTTTGGTTTTGAGAAAAATAAACACAAGAGTCTCTAGTTTTCATTTAGGTGGCAAAAATTTATACCCTAGGTTTGTGATGCAGAGTAGGGAGACAAAACCTTCAACAATCATAATTAGATCAGTTTCAAACAATCTTCAATCTCAAAAACCTCAATTCAATGCTGAACTAACCAATTCACATCTAAAACAAAACAAAGATCATCCATAAATAACAAGGTATTCTTTTCAAGAAGACTACCATTCTGAATATTTTTTATAACCTTCAATGCCTTGAAGGATAGGTTGTTGGTTGATTTGTACCCCATTTTTTTATCAAGAAGAATGTTATTAAATTCTAGAAATTTACTGGTTTCTCTCACTTTTCTTGTTGTTTTACAACCTGTACATACTGTAAGATGATATGAAACCCATTGGATGTTGTAGATTAATGAATTATATTTCATTTTCATCTATTTATAGGTTCTAACTTTTTGTATAGAGAAAGTTATATTGTTTTTACTGCTGCTACCTACTTTCACAGTGTTCGTAGATTAATGAATTATATTTCATTTTCATCTATTTATAGGTTCTAACTTTTTGTATAGAGAAAGTTATATTGTTTTTACTATTGCTACCTACTTTCACAATGTTCTTGGATTGAGGGGTTTCATTATGTAATTCGACCCATTACACTATTTATGCCTATTGTAAATTGTGGAATGGGTCCTCTAACTTTTAAAATACATGGCTAACCTATTTAAAATGTTGTGGGGTAAAGGTTGGGTGTTTGGGATAATTTTCTAGGACTATAGCAAGGTCTTTTCATGGTGAAAATTAGGGCTTCAAGTGGTGTTTTGACAAAATGTGGGAAGGGTTGTCCATGTAGTATATTATTCACCATGTACAGGGTTTGGTAAGTATGTTTGGTGCTTTGTATGGGTCTAGCAGGTCCGAGAGATAGGAGTTTCATTAAAACCCCAAGTATTTTGCATAAGGAAAGAGGGTTTAGTTTATTAGGGGTCTAGAGGTTTTGGACCTAGAAAAAAATCAGGAAATTGGAGGTTTTGACACATAAAATACTGTTGTTTGAGGATTTTGAGTAAATATGTAGTGTTTAAAATGTACTCTCTTCGTAAATTAGGCCAATTGAATAGCCTTTTCCAAGGTGGGTCTATTGGAAGTCAATGTTGGTCCAAAGGATTTGATGCTAGGGTTTACCTATGTTTTATAACTTGTAAATGGGTATCTTAATCATCCCTCGGTTTGTTAAGTGTTTTGGAAAATCTTGGTGAGAAGGCCCTTGAACCAGGTTACCTGTGCTACAAGGGAAAGCTTGGTAGAAGTTGGGATTTTCAATTGAACATCTAATTTTTCTTTGGAATCTGATTGATTCTCATTGATTTTCTGTATTGAATGGTTTCCACCCCTCTATGCATCAATATTTTTGTAAAATTCTTTACTTACTTTTTCTCTATGTGTGTTTATGGACATGTAGCATTCAAGGTCATGTCGAGGAAATGACCGAAGCCTCTAACACCAGAAGAATGTGCAATTAAAATTGCAAGGAGAAGAGAATCAAAAAATGTAGCTCATGAAGCAAAGGAATTGCAGCCCATACAACAACAAATTCCCTTGCAATCTAAGAGATATGTCAAATTGGAAAAACAAAGGGCACGAATGAGGAAAGTTCATGGAAGAACATGAATGGATATAGAAGTTGGGGGCACATCATCAACCATAGGTGAAACTCAATGCACATATCTAGTTGAAGACACATTGACAACAACATGTGGTTTTCCAGGTACACCAGAAATCACATCTCCAATTGAAGACACACCATCAAAAACATTTCATTTTGAAAGTACATCAGCAAACACATCTCTATTTGATGGAACTCCACAAACGACATCTCAAGTTGGAGGTACAACATCATTTACATGTCAATCTCAAGGTATGTCATCAATTGCACCTCCAATTGAAGGTACACGATCTATCCCCGATGTTGTTGACCTTCCCAATATTGACACAAATTTACATTTGATAACTCCTCCTATAGTTTTGCATAGAAAAGCTACATTTTTTATTGATATTGATTCCAATGTTTTGAAATGGATTCCTAATAAGATTCCAAAATGTACATGTCAAAGATATGAAGAAAGGATATGGATTTTTTTTTTTGCGAAGCTAAGTGAGGGTGGAAGATGCCAACTATTTGTTGAAATGATGAGGCAACTCAAATTTAGGCCCACCATGAAGGCTCTTGGGCTAAGAGTTTTGAATGAATCAAGTGAAAATTCCATTGTAAATAGCTTGATGAGTGCATACAAGAGTGTGGGTTCCACCTCATGTACGAAGGATACTTGTGCCACACAACGTGTGATGACAACAACACTATTAAGCAGTCAAACAAGGAACAAGGTGAACCTTAAAAAGGAAAGCAAGTCTTTGAAAATAAGTAGATCATCTCTAATGAGAGCCAAAGGAAGGCATGAAAGAGTGGAGGATCCAAATAACAATGAGTTATGGGAATTTTCGGGTAGAGTGCCATGGAAAGACACAAGAATTGCTCAAGGCTTGAGATCTTTAATTGTGAATTACTAGAAGGATAAAACCTCCTAAGCAAAGAGATGTTGTAAGAAGGAGAATTGGTAGTAAAAACCATTAGCCACATCCAATGCATTATTTGGATACCACTCAAACCCAATTTTTTGCTGATTTTGTACAAAAGTTTCATGAAATTAAATATGTCAAAAGTATTTTGAAATGCTAAAGCCTTTTTATGTCAAAATAAATCACACATGCACTAATTTTTTTTGTAGGGTTCATATTGATTTTTCTAACCATTATTATGTTTATCGACATATATGTGTAGATATGCATGTTGACAATGTTTTGCAGGAATGTAATATAATGCCTCCACCTAAATCAAGGAAATTTTTGTCTTCCATTTTATGTGAAAGAGAGGATGGTCAACTTTTTTACAAAAAAACATGTTTGGATGGAACATGTGATCATTGTGGTGGCATGCAACATTTTCCAATTTTCCAACACATGGCTAGTACACACACAATTGGAGACAAAATTGTGGAATTTGGCAAATATAAGGCAATGGCATACAGTCTAAAAGATGGGAAAGAAGGAAAGAAGTGTGAATTGGTTAGTGATAACATTCCAATGTATCAGTTTATGGGAATTTTTTGTGATCAGGTGGTTTATGATTATGCAATGCATACACACAGAGCACAATGGTTGGACTCACAATTCAAGTTATGTAAGGACACATTTCCACTTCGTCATATCGTTTCAGTTGTTGACTTCACTAAGAACTACACACTACAACCACATAATGAGGTTCAATCATAGTACTACAACTCCGTGCAAGTTTCTATATTTGTACATATAGCATTCATTCATGCAAATGATATTACAAAGGAAAATAGGAAATTATTGATGGAGTATCACTTTTACATCAGTGATGATCGCACACATTCTATAGAGTTTGTTCAAGGTTTCTTTCATATGTTCTATGCCAATCTAGCTAGCAGGGGCATATCATTTAGTCAACATATCATATAGTTAGATAATTGTACATCACAATTCAAGAACGCCAGAGGGTTTTACTGGTTGAGCAAGATGCATAGGATTAGTGGTGTTCAACATATGTGGAACTTCTTAGAGGCCGGGCATAGAAAGGGAGAGGATGATGGAGCAGGTGCATGTATCAAAAGAGCCCTAGCACGAGAAGAGTTAAAGTACATAAATAGTGTAAAGTTGAAAGATGCAAGATCAATTGTCCAGTGGTGCAATGGTTCAATGGGTCTAGGTAGTGAAGGAAATTCTTTAGTTCGTAGATTTTTTCATGTAGTAGATGATACTAACATTGCAAAATATGAGGATTGTTGTACACTAACAGGATTGAGCGAGCTACACTCTTTTAGAAGCTCCAATGCAGGTACATGGACTATCCATATAAGGAAGATGGCATGCTTTTGTTATGCATGTACACTTCAATCATGGAATGATTGCGAGTCAACATAGTGGGTTGAAAAATGGTCTATAAGAAGTCTAACACCACTTGACACTTATCAGCTCCCGACGACTCTACAAATCACAGAGATGTAATCATCCATTGACTTTGATCATGTATCAAACCTACTAGAACTAGGTAGGTTTTATTATGTTGCTCAGTAAATAAATCTAAAAAGATGAACATATCAATGCAAGGCATGTTTTTGTGGTGATTTAAGATGAAGACAATGGAGATGGTACAAATTATTACCTGTGTCATTGTATCGAGGAAAAAAAGAAATTGGAGTCCCCAGTTATAGACAGAGAAAACATAGATTATCCAACAAGTTTGGTGGTTGTTATTGGAACATGGCTTCGAAGGTATCTAGTTAAGAATGTTGTAGTTTGGTTGTTTGAGGACTTTGACACGCATCAGAAAATTCTTCACTATTCGAACCTTGTCGTCGCCACCAACGTTTATTTGATCAAATATAAGGGTAGACCTGCAAACAAGAACTTGTCAAAAGTGCGTGAGTCTGACCATGAGGAAATACTTGACACAATAAAGAGTAGAGTAGACCCAGATGGTTTCCTGGATTGATTTGTAAGTATGCACATTGAATTTGTAAAGCCATTTTATTGATTGCTCTTTTGGACCAACACCTTGCAATAAGGCTTTTTCACCATTACTGTTTGATGTCATATGCATTTATGACTGTCATTGATCCTTTTCTAATTGTGACTGTAGGTAATATTGAATTTTTTCAAAGTATATAAGAAAAGAAAAACATCGATTGTTGGTGCAAGTGTTCAGTGGTATGAGAAACATCGGTTGCTGGTGCATTTTCTAGTTGTCAATCTTCTCTTTCTTTTCCATCTCCTAGATTTACCGGATTCTTATATGCTACATGTTTTATGTTAAGCCTCTCAATGATATATTTTAAATTTATACATAGGGTCATCGAGAGACAATAAAGTAGCGAGTGATCACATCACCATTGTAGGACCTTCAATCAACCTCCTTATCTAGCATGCATGAACATTATAGTAGGTCTTGTCAGCCGTATGACTGACATTATTTAGTTATTTATCTTTTAATAATTTTATGTGAGTCTATGTCTAAGATTTAGAGGCTTTTACATGTTTTTTGTGGACCAAATTCCAATGATACTACACATCCACATCTAGAGGATACTACCCATGTGTTTTGTAGGGAACAAGGGATGTACATGTTTTGAACCATTTTGGAATGCAAATAGTTGGGCCAACTGAGGTGGAATGGAAAAATGAAACTAGGTAGTAGTTCCTTTTGTTTCTTCTCAAGTACAATATATTTCATGATCTGTGTTGGAAATGGGAGGATTATTTCCCTGCATGTATTGATACAAGTATTGAAAAATGGGAAGATTTTCAAGATGTTCTTCCATCACTATTTTAATAATTGTCATTGACTTAGTGTAATTTTTGATATATTAAAATCATGAGAAATTAATACATGCAAATGTGTATATTCCTTAATATATGCCTCAATTAAATGAGTATATTTCATTTAAAATTAGTTGTAATGATTCATGGTTTACATTCAAAGTTGTCTTCATTGAATGCTTTAAAACTCAACTATTGACATATGTTTCCCTTGCAACAGTTGGAAATCAATTTTTTAGACTTTTGGCCTAACTTTTCCAAAATACTTATGAAACTAATCATGGATTCAAATACCCTTCTAGAAGATTAGAACTCCAAAACAAGTGAAGATCAAAGAAAATTCATAAAAATTCAACCTCTAAATATTTCAAAGGATGATTGGGTTTGCACAGTCCGTACAACAGCAAACAATTTTGAAAACAATGAAAAAACTCAAAAAATGTAGCAAAAAAATATGGTATTCTTATTCTACGAGTTTATTACACCTTCAACAACCTTGATTCGAGCATGAGAAGGCCTCTTATAAAATTTACAAGCCATAACCATCTTAAATTGACTCCTTGAGGTTTTCATGTCACCCATACCTTGACTTGTTGTTCTTTCAAACTATGCTTTCATCATTATTGACCTCCAAACTATTAAAGATTGACCCTTCCTTAAATGACTACCCTCTTCTATGATTATCCTTTCCATGGTGCTTATTGACTGTGACTATATAAACTAACATGTGTACATGCCATCCATGACCATATTGAAGCATTCATTGATGACAGTCCTAGTTCTCACAGCCATAAGGAGATCATTAAGAGTATATAACCCATTAAGATTGTACATTTATTTGTTTCCTATCCAATTCAAACTCTCCTAAATTGGATCTCTACCTATTAGATATTGTCCTTTCCCTTATATTCTCATCACTATTTTTAACTCCTTCAATCTTCCTTCACTTGTCTGGTATTTTTGCAATCTCAAGTTTTGGGACACAAAATTCTTCATAGTGACCTAAAATTCTTAAAGTTGAAAGCCTCAACTTTGTTACTTGACATTCCCAAATCAGTGAAAGAAAACAAGGCATTTGAAATTTTATCAACTCTAAGCTCTGTATGGTATCCTTTTATCTTTGTTATTGAGTTGCTCTATGGTGCATGAGCACCCAGATCATGTAAATGCCTTCGAAAAGCTAATTTATCAGATGTGTGTGTTCAAATCTAAAATTAAATTTCAGGGCTATGTAATGATCAATTTTAATGTATTAAAGTCATGTACTAAGTCATTAGGTGATCACTTAAGTAGATTTTAAAATGTTACTAAAGTTGGTATAATGTAATTCATGGCCAGAAGTCAAGGTTTGAAGAAAATACCTTGGAATGGAGTGGGAAATGGTTTATTAAGTATGTACAGACCATATTTGATGTATCTTAGCCCTTGGTAAGGCGTTTTGGGGTCAGGAGTGTAAAGATTCAATAAAACCTGATGTGTGCAAGCATAACCGTAGTTTTTTTGAAGGTGTTGTTTCAAAACAGCCAATAATGGGTATCCCAAACAGGTTTTATATCATGGGTTGGAGATGTTTTATAAAAATTATGGTCAATTTACGATAAATTTCTGGTAAATTAAGCCTTGTAGCAGCAGTACAGTCATTTTTAAGGTTGATCCTTCCAAAACATTTATACCTAAATTTTTGATATGTTAAAGTATTTAATAATGGGTCCTTGAAAAGGTGTTTTTACTATGGAGAATCAATGTGGTTTGTGAAATATACCCATTTTAGTCCAGTTGGGCTAATACTAGCAATTTTGTGTTTTGATTGCAAGAAAGTGTGAATATATACAAATAGTGGTATGAGTGAATGTTGTTGTTTTGAAACTGCCTAAAGGATGATGTTAAAGGTGTATTAAGGTTTGATGAGAATCTGGAATACTAATTTGGTGATTTGGTGTTTGGTAGCCTTGTGAATTTCAAGTGAAAATCAAGAGTTTTTGTTGAAAGTTGAAGTGATTTTTTGGTGAACTGTTAACTGATCTTCTCAAATTGTGGTTTGGGTCATGAGTACCCCTGAAGTTTTTATATGCTTTGCATCACTCTTTCAATGTATACATGACACTAAATTCTTTGCAGTCTTCGATTTGAAAGCTTGTAGCACATCTGACTGCCATGAAAGCTCGAAAAACTGGTAGAATAGACCTAAAAGTTTACAAAACCCTAATGTCTCAACTCAGTCTTTCTTAAATTCAATCATAACAAAACAACCTACTCATGCATTAGAATTTTACTCACTCAAGGCATTAGAGACCAACCTCTTACAAATTTTAAAAGAAAAGGTTGTTTTGACCCAAAAGAATTGAACATAGACTAACAATTGTAATTGTTTAGATCCACCAATTCATCCCCCCTCTTAGTTGATTGTGTTCCCTTCACCCTTGGCCTTTCCATTATTATCATAACTTTGAAGAAAAATATCAAAAACTACTCCAAGTTCCTAACAATGATATTGCCTCACATTCATCATCCTATATTGATCCATCCACTTTAGCCTCATCATCCACCTCACATAAATCCTTTCCAAATATCAAGGTCCAAATATGAGACAAGACAAGGGTTGTAGAGACTATGGTATTAAAGTGTATTTTTATGTAGGACAACTCCCATCTTCTCCTAAGAAATATGTAAAACCATAACACATAGAAAAAAGCCTCTTCTATAATCAAATTTGTACCCATGGTTCTCTCCAAGTGGGGAGAGCTAAACAAAGATGTTATAGAGGAAGAAATATCCAAATTGTTGTACCAATATGAGATAGAGAAAGAAAACCTACCAATAGATTAAAGTGGTAAGGGTTTCCAAGTCATTAAGAACATGGGGGATTTACATGACATGGTAGCCTTGGTCTAAATAAACAAGGAATAAGATAACCCATTTTTCTCGAGAAATGACAAAAATATCAAGGGCTTGGGTATGGTTCATTATACATTACTCCTAACATCGAGAGTACCCCTAAAATCATATTTCTTAGGGTTGAAAAGGTAGGGGCAGTGTATGCCTCATAGAAATTTATGCAACCTAGGTCATCTCTAACATAACTTAGGGTATGACATTCAACAAAACAATTACTATGGTTCAACCGACTCGATCCCTTAAGGGTGCAAAGTACAAAAGGGCAACAATATTTGACAACATATTACTCGTAAACCGTGGTGATTACAAAATCTCTATTTGAACCTACGGGATCACATTGTGCCCCTCTACAATAACCTCTCTTGGTTTTCACTATCTCGGAGGCATTTTCCTGTGCTGGCGAATTTTCACTCAGAGAAAAAGTTGTCAAATGCAAGTAGTTGAAAGTTGCAAAGTGGTGCAATTTTCGTTTTGCAGCTCGTGTGACCAAACAAAATTTTCCACCACATCTAGGTGGGTACGTTTACACTAGGCATAGTCCTCTCTCTCACCTAAACATGTGGAATCACTCTGAGCTACGTTCAACTGGATCGATCCCTTAAGGGTCCAAAGCACAAAATGGCTGCGAACTTCAACATGACATTACTCAGACACCGTGATTCTTAGAAACTTCTCGTCTGAACCTACAAGATAATGTTGTGCCTCTCTAAAATAATCTCTCTTAGTTTTCGCTATCACGGAGGCATTTTTCTATGCCGCAAATTTTCACTCGGGGAAAAAGTTGTCAAATGCAAGTAGTTGAAAGTTGCAAAGCGGTGCAACTTTTATTCTACAGCTCATGTGACCAAACGAACTGTTCCAACACATCCAGGTGGGTATGTTGATGCTAGGCATGGTCCTCTCTCACACACAAACATGTGGAATTGCTCTGAGCTACATTCAACCGGATCGATCCCTTAAGGGTCCAAAGTGCAAAATGGTTGCGAACTTCAGCATGCCATTAATTGGACACCGCAACGTTTAGAAAATTCTCATCTAAACCTACGAGATAACGTTGGGTCCCTCTACAATAACCTCTCTCAGGTTTTTCTATCTTTGATGCATTTTCTTGTGTTGGCTAATTTTCACTTGGGGAAAAAGTTGTCAAATGCAAGTAGTTGAAAGTTGCAAAGTGGTGCAACTCTCGTTTTGCAGCTCGTGTGACCAAACGAACTATTCCAATGCATATGGGTGGGTACGTTTATGCTAGGTACAGTCCTCTCTCGCACCCAAACATGTGGAATCGCTCTGAGCTACGTTCAACCAGATCGATCCCTTAAGGGTCCAAAGTGCAAAATAGCTGCAAACTTCAGCATGCCATTACTCAAACACTGTGACTCTTAGAAACTTCTTGTCTCAACCTATAGGATCATGTTGGACCCCTCTACAATAAAATCTCTCATTTTTTTCTTTCTCGGAGGCATTTTTCTGTGCTAGCGAATTTTCCCCCGGGCAAAAAGTTGTCAAATGCAAGTAGTTGAAAGTTTCAAAGTGGTGCAACTTTCATTCTACAGCTCGTGTGACCAAACAAACTATTCCAACGCATGTGGGTGGGTACATTTATGCTAGGCACTATCCTCTCTCACACCCAAACATGCAGAATCACTCTAAGCTATGCTCAACTAGATCGATCCCTTAAGGGTCCAAAGAGAAAAATGGCTGCAAACTTCAGCATTCCATTACTCGAACACTGCAATGCTTCGAAACTTCTTGTCTAAACCGATGGGATCACATTCGGCCCCTATACAATAACCTCTCTCAATTTTTTCTATCTCAAAGGCATTTTCCTGTGCTGGCGAATTTTCACTTGGGGAAAAAGTTGTCAAATGCAAGTACTTGAAAGTTGCAAAGTGGTGCAACTTTCGTTCTGCAGCTCGTGTGACCAAACGAACTATTCCAACGCATCTGGGTGGGTACGTTTATGCTAGGAACGGTCCTCTCTCACACCCAAACACGTGGAATTACTCTGAGCTATGTTGAACCAGATCGATCCTTTAAGGGTACAAAGTGCAAAATGACTGTGAACTTTAACATGCCATTACTCGGACACCGTGACACTTAGAAACTTCTCCTCTAAACCTACGGGAACACATTGGGCCCCTCTCAAAAACCTCTTTTGGTTTTTGCTATCTCAGAGGCATTTCCCTATGCTGGCGAATTTTCACTCGGGGAAAAAGTTGTCAAATGCAAGTAGTTGAAAGTTACAAAGTGGTGCAACTTTCATTCTGGAGCTTGTCTGACCAAACAAACTTTTCCAACATGTTCGGGTGGGTATGTTTACACTAGGCATGGTCCTCTCTTGCACCCAAACACTCGAAATTGCTCTGAGCTACGTTCAGACGAATCGATCCCTTAAGGGTCCAAAGCACAAAATGGTTGCAAACTTCAGCATGCCATTACTCAGACACCGCGACGCTTAGTAATTTCTCATCTGAACCTACGGGATCATGTTGGGCCCCTCTCTAATAAAATCTCTTGGTTTTTGCTATCTTGGAGGAATTTTCCGGTGCTGGCGAATTTTCACTTGGGGAAAAAGTTGTCAAATGCAAGTAGTTGAAAGTTGCAAAGTGGTGCAACTTTCATTCGGTAGCTCATGTGACCAAACGAACTGTTCCAACGCATCTAGTTGGGTATTTTTACACTAGGAATGGTCCTCTCTCGCACCCAAACATGTGGAATCTCTCTAAGCTACATTCAACCAGATCAATCCCTTAAGGGTCCAAAGCACAAAATGGCTGCAAACTTCAGCATTTCATTACTCAAACACCGCGACACTTACAAAATTATCGTCTGAACCTATGGAATAAAGTTGGGCCCCTCTACAATAACCTCTCTTAGTTTTTGCTATCTTAAAGGCATTTTCTTGTGCTCGTGAATTTTCACTCGGGTAAAAAGTTGTCAAATGCAAGTAGTTGAAAGTTGCAAAGTGGTGCAACTTTCGTTCTGCAGCTCGTGTGACCAAATGAACTGTTCCAACGCATCCGAGTGGGTACATTTACGTTAGGAACGGTCCTCTCTCGCACCCAAATAGGCGGAATCGCTCTGAGCTATGTTCAACTATATCGATCGCTTAAGGGTCCAATGCATAAAATGGTTGCGAACTTCAGCATGCATTACTCGGACTCCGCGACACTTAGAAACTTCTCGTCTGATCGGAAAAAACTAAAAAATCAGCAAAAAATTCTTTTAAAACCTACAAAAAAATGGGAATAAAATTGTGTTGATTTTCATGTGAAAAAAAATAATCAGACCATAGCTTGTTGCTTACTATTATGCTTTGACAGGTTTTTTCCAAGCATCCATAGCTTGTTCGAAAGAACCTATTTTAGGATTTTAGCCATAGCAGCAAGGCAATGAACTGTTTGATGAAATGCTCTAGTAGATATGTATGAAAAATGTCATACCATAGACAAGGCAGCGAATTGTTTGAAAAGATGCCTCAAAGAAATGTGTTCTCATGGTGATGGAATGCCATGACAGTCCATCACCATAGGCATTCATCATGGCATTCAATTACCATGAGACCACATTTATTTGAGGCATATTTTCAAACAATTTACTACCTTGTCTATGGCTTGTCATGGCATTCCATCACCATGAGACCACTTCTCTTTGAGGCATTTTTTTAAAAATTTCAATGGCTTGTCTATGCTATTGCTTACTATTATGCTTTGATAGATTTTTTCCAAGCATCGATATCTTGTTCGAAAGCATCTATTTTAGGCTTTTAGCCATAGCAAGAAGGCAAACAAAAATTTGATAAAATGCTTTGGTAGACATATATATGAAAAATGTCATAGCATAGACAAGGGAATGAACTATTTGAAACAATTCCTCAAAGAAATGTGGTTTCATGGAATGCCATGACAAGCTAAAGCAATTGGTAGCTGCTCCTAGTTATTAGTTATGCAATGTGAAGTAATTGCATAACTGGTTAGGTTGACTTTGTAAAAAGCTATATTGTAATTGAAATTTTGTCATCTATCAGCATCTAGTTATTCGTTAAACTCTTTATTTTATTTTCTCTCTATATCTCTATTCTATGTAAATGCCTTTCGATTTCAAAAAAGATAGTTTTTATCTCTTGTTATACATTTTTTTATGTTCTTTTATCTCTTGTTATAAAAAGGAGCAGATATACAATGTTAAAGAAGAGTGAAAGCATGGTGCAGGAGCACCCAGATCATGTAATGCCTTCAAAAGGATAATTTGTCCAATTTGTATGTTCAAGCCAAAATGATGTGTCAAGGCCTTGTAATGGATAATTTGAATGTAATCAAGTCATAAAATAAGTCACTAGGAGGTGAAAATATAAAAAATGGAAATAATACAATGTTGTTAAAAAGTAATCATGATGTAGTTATGCAGCAAGAGAGAGCATAAATCAAGGAAGATTAAGAGTTAAAAGGGTGGTTGGATCGATGAGAAGTTAGAAAATAAAATTTCTAAGAGGGAAAAATTTATAAAAGGCATTGTAAGGCGTGCAAAAAGGGGGATGGTATTCTTGTAACCAGATTTTGAATGAAAACTCTTGTTTTTCTGTTAGCAACACTCTCTCCTTTATTTCCATCTGTGTATTGATAGCCAAGAATTCAAAGAGATATTTTTTTGGTTTGATATATGTTAGGAAGAAGTTAAATTCCTTTTCAAATAATTTGTAGGTCATTTATTAAGAAAAAAAGTAGAAAAGACAATTTCCTATGTCTCGGGTAGAGTTCTTTTTACAATGGTTTTGAGAGTCTAATAGAGCATTTCATCACTACTCCACCAATGTAGGCCAATTATATTGGTGGATTAGGTTAATTTTAGGGTGTTTTGAATTTTTTTATGATTGTAGGTACAAGGGAATGCAAAAATGCTCAAATGAAGTTGTTGTTACACACAAAAATTGAACATTTCCACACAAAATTTGATGCTACAGTCATGCATAATGAAGAAATAGAGTTTTCCATGGCTTGAGAAGGGTATAGATGATTTTTTCAAGTGTATTTATAGGTGTTGGAAGATATGGCACGTTGGTAGAAGATGTGGAGGGTGATATTCCAAAAAACCTTCAATATTTTGCTTGCAAAGCCTATATTCAAGGGTTTTGATATTTAAATGTTTTAGTGGATATAATAATTCTTGAAAATGATGGAATTATGAGTTTGGAGGTATGAAAAAAGACTTTTTAAAGTTTTTTAGTGATTTGGAGATGATTTGTTGGTAGTCACCTTGCAAATTTGGCCTAATTTATGGCAAGGAGTATGGTATCAAACCAATTTTTTGATGTTTCTCTCAAAATAAGTTGCAATTTTTTTGTGATATGTCTAAATAATCTGTAATGGGTCTCCAAAACTATATCAAGCTTGTTTTTATGCAAAGATGGTAGAGTTGTATCACCCAATTTAAGGCTTTGCTAACATACAAGGAAATTGATGAAATGAGTGTTAAAACAGAGGCCAGTGGTATTTGTGATTAGATTTCTGATGTAACTAGTTAAATAATGTTTTCAAAGGTATTTCAATGATTTGGGAAAATCTTAAAGGTTAAGGTTGTTGATTTGATGTTTAGCTAGGGTGGAATCTTGATGAAGAATGGTGTTATGACTGTGAAAATCAGTAAATCTAATAACTTAGAGTCATGTGAATGTTATTTGTTTGTTTCTATTAGAAGCATGATGATTATGAGGCTCTTGTAAGTCTGATAATAGTTTGAAGGTAAGAATGTATGTCTATTAGCCTTTGGGACTGTGAGTTGTATCAAGGAGGTTTTCGTGAATATTGAAGTATTGGTTGGTTGAATGCCTTTGATCAAGTTTATTTGTTAAGATTAGTCAATTAGATGCTGATAATGGTCTACAATATGATTTGGGTGATTTGGGAAACTCACATGTTGTCTTGGAGTGTTATAGAACTGAAGAAATCAAGTGAATTTGAAGAGAAATTGATGAAAAGTTTAGTAAACAAGTTGTTTGTTTAATTTGATCTTTTCTTGATTCTATTTGGGATTGAAATCCCTTGAAGAAATGATGGTGTTGAGGAGTTTTATAAATTGATATTAAATTGGAAAATTTAAGACAAAGGGAGATGGATATTAAGTCTTATACTGAGGAGTTTTATAAATTGAGTTTAAGATTTGGTCATCATGAGAATGAAGATGAAAAGATTTCTAGATATATTGGTGGTTTAAGGTTAAACATACAAGATGGATTAGTTTTGGCTAATCCTAGAACTATAGAGGACTGTTATCAAATGGCAATTAGGGTGGAGGAGAAAATGAAGAGAAGGCAAGACAAAGCAGCAAGAGGAAGAGGATTAAATCCTAATTTCAAGGGAAACAATGAGACTCAAGGAGATGACAAGAAGGACCAAGATCAATCTAATTCCAGAGGTGGATGGAGAGGTTCAAGGGGAAGATTTAGTGGAGGAAGAGGCTCCTACCAATTCTCAAGAAGATGCTACACTTGTAACTAGGCTTTTAGCCATAGCAGCAAGGCAGTGAACTATTTGATGAAATGCTCTAGTAGATATGTATGAAAAATGTCATACCATAGACAAGGCAGTGAATTGTTTGAAAAGATGCCTCAAAGAAATGTGTTCTCATGGAGATGGAATGCCACGACAGTCCATCACCATAGGAAATCATCATGGCATTCCATCACCATGAGACCACATATATTTGAGGCATATTTTCAAACAATTCACTGCCTTGTCTATGGCTTGTCATGACATTCCATCACCATGAGACCACTTTTATTTGAGGCATTTAAAAAAAAAAATCAATGGCTCTATGCTATTGCTTACTATTATGCTTTGATATATTTTTTCCAAGCATCCATAGCTTGTTCGAAAGCATCTATTTTAGGCTTTTAGCCATAGCAAGAAGGCAATGAACTATTTGATAAAATGCTTTGGTAGACATATATGAAAAATGTCGTAGCATAGACAAGGGAATGAACAATTTGAAAAAATGCCTCAAAGAAATGTGGTCTCATGGAATGCTATGACAAGCTAAAGCAATTGAAACCTGGTCCTAGTTATTAGTTATGCAATGTGAAGTAATTTCATAACTACTTAGGTTGAATTTGTAAAAATCTATATTTTAATTGAAATATTGTCATCTATCGACATCTAGTTATTCGTTATGAAATGTGAAGTGATGCTTTGAGTTTGAAAGATGTGCAATGCATGAATATAAAATACAAAAATCTATTTTCTACAAAGGATGGTTATGGTGGTTGATCAGCTCAAGGGGTAGTTGGAAGGTGGTATCAAGATATATTGTTGTAATACCCCGAGTTGAGGGTTGATTTTGTTTAGTTTCTAATAATAAAATATACTTTTAAAAACGTTTATCACTAGTTTTCTTTGTTTTCATGAATTTCCTTTTCCTTGCACAAGCCCATACAATTCTATCATGACTTGAGGCTTTGGATACTTGATTGCATATGTTTTTACTCTCTTTGCATCTATTCTGAAGGTTTAAATCCACCGTTGGTATGTGTGGGATAAGCAAACTTGGTTACTTCTTTGTTTTTTGTGTTAGGGGTTTAGAGGGCAACACCATGACACACTAGCCAATTCACCTACTATTTTGACCATGTAGCTTAGTGGATTGGCCTGTACCATGATTATTTTGGTGTTTGAATACTTTGGAGGCTGAGAGAATGAATACACTCAACGGGGTGTGAAGTTCTAATGTTGTTCAAGGGTGTTTCCACCATGAAAGTAAGGAAATCAAGTAGTGAATCTGAGAAATACTAAAAGGAATGGGATTGTGAGTGTCTTTTAAGTTAGGGTAGAGGTATTGTGGGGTGTTTGGACCTTTGGAAGGATTGGGTGAAATTAGGCTTGGACCGGGTTTTGAGTTTGTTGCAAGAGCACCCACACCACATCATCAATTTTTTTTTATTTAAATACATAAATAGGGAAATTTTAGTGTCTTTAGGTTTATTTTTTCTAATAAGCTTTGAGAGATCAAATATAATGCAAATAAAGGGTGTTTTGTGTCTTAGAAGTCGATTAGAAATCATATAAGTTGTAAAATGCTGACAAAGCAATGTTAACACAAACAAATGTAATTATGGGCATTGGGGAGAAGATGGTTGTTGGAAAATGATTTAAAAATCCTTACCAAGGCTTGAATGAGAGATTCGAAGAAGATTTGTAATAATTTTACACAATAAACAACACGATTTTGAGCAATTTTCTAGAAAAAATTGTTTTTTCTTGATCTTTTTGAGTGTTGTACAGGCTCATACAGGTTCTTCATGGTCTAAGAATTTTAGAGGATGTGACAATATGTTTTCTAATTCATTTCTTTTTTATTTGGTGTCTTAACTCTTTGTTTGTAGAGAGAACCAACACAAACAATGACTATCCTAGTGTTGTTGAATCAAGGGTTTGAGGGGAAATTTGTGATGTAAAAATCAATCCACCTATTATTTTCTAATGTATCTCAATGGATTGATTGAAAAAATATTATAATAAGTGTGTCAACTCATTTTGGAATAAGGATTCATAATTATGTGGCATTTTTGTGACTATTCTAAGATTGAACAAGGGTTTTCCAACATGGAAGTGAGGAACCAAAGAGAGGCTTGTAAGAATTAATGCCTGTAAGGGTTATGTGAGGGTTTGAAGAGTTTTTGCAAAAGTATTTTGAGGTGTTTGGGGATTTGGAAGTATTTATAGAGGTCTAGAGTTGTATGTTTCTTTAAAATCCTTGATTTTGTGAAGGTTTAGGAGGGTTTCTTGGGATAGCGAGTTAGAGGCTCTGTAAACACAAACTAATGACAAAATTTAAGGTTTGGCACCATGAACTAAGACTGTCCAAGTCATTTGGGTAGATACCTAAAGTTGGAAGGCTGGTCCCTTTGGAAAAAAGGGCTAATTATAAAGCCAAAATTGAAGTAGGTGTGTTGAAAGTCTATGTTGGTCCAAAAGAGTGACCATTGATTCTTTGGTATGTTGTGTAGCCCTAAAAATGGTATCTCAATCCATCTTGTAATTTTATAGTGTTTTGGAAAGGTTGGGAGAAATCTGGCTAAAACTAAGTTTTGAGTACTACAAGAATAACTAGTCACAAATGTGAGTTTTGGAAACCTTCATGAATCTGACTTAGGGATTGTTCTCAATTGATTCAATTGTCAATGTATGAATTTTTATGGTCTTTTTAGGGCCTTGGTGGAATCTTTTTGTTCATTTTCAAGGTTGAGGAGTTGAGACCCTTGAGGGTGGGTTGATTCCTATTAGGCTGAATCATTATGAAGAAGAGTTTTTGATTGAGAATTGGCATTTCCATTGTTGTGAGTCTTCTCCACCTTGGCTCTGCATTAGAGTGATAAAAAGGTGGATTGTTGGGTAAGGTGTTGAATGATGAGTTTGGTTTGATGGGGCTTTGAGTTTGTGTAGATTGCTAAAAATAGGTTGTATTAATCTTGTTAGGAAGCCCTTGAAGGCAGGTTGTCAGACTGATTGGGTTTGAGCCTCCTTGCCTCTACATTGGTGAGGCACAAGTAATTGAAGCATTCCAAAGGATACAAACCACCACGAATGGAGCTTATTTATACAATATTCTTTAGATCCAAGGCTTATTGAGCATTCAAAAGTAATTAATTAAGCATTAAATGTAAACAAAATCCATGCCTACAAAATTCAAGCATACAACTTACACGATACACATGATAACGTCATTCAAGAATGGCAGTAGCAAAATAAGAATTTCTTTAATCAAAAATCCAAAAGGCTATAGAATGATATATATTGATAAAAGTATATAAATATATCCAAAAAAGTCATATAGGCTTAGTACAAAGGAGCCAGATGGATGTAAAATATCATATATATATATATATATATATATATATATCAATAGTACAAAACATATGCTCCAAAATGCCACATAGGAATACAAAAAACAACACTAATACATAGTAATTCACTCTAGGGGAAGGAAATAGATCTCGTGTTGCCTTCAAATTTTGACTAGATGGAGTGATTGTTGCTTCTCTTGTCTTTTGAACACGCACGCTACTCCTCCTCTCTTCACTTTGGACCTTCAACTGATACAATTAAATGTAAATATGTTAAAACATAGAAATTGAATTGTGGAATGGAATATAACAAAATATATAATCACTTACCACATATATATAGTCGTCATGCATATTTACAACATCACCACATCCACGATCTGGAGTGACAATCACCTATAGCAACCATGAAGATATAAATTAAAATACATAAAATTATTGTGAAAATTTTCTATAATAGACCATAAAAGAGAAAATATAATGTCAAATCGACTAATCTATTCCATACCTCTCTCAATGGATCAGAACTAGCTATTGCTACAACCACTCCATGGTCCATCGTGCCACCAACATCAGTAGGGATATCTCTTATCAACATCTGCAAATGAAACAATATCTGAGGTATCATGTTGATATAGGAAAACATAATGTGACATGATCAAGGAATACTTGAATGCAATGTTTGTGTTTCTCATCAATTTTTTAGATTTTTATATACACAAAATTATGAAAAATAGCTAACATATATTTACAACACCATTAATGAATAAAGGATACCTCAATGTATGTTGTTTGAGGATATGAATCGTGAGGTGTGGAGGAAGAAGGCGCGCCGGGAAACTGTTTGAAATCCGAAGCATGTTATGAGACAAACATTCAAATATAACATTCAATTGTTCAAATGCAATAATAATATCTTTAATACTAGTTGCATACCTATGGACTCATCATCGACAATGTATAAGGTTCTATAGGAATAGATCATCCCTCATGAACAGTGCGACCCTGAAATTTCATCATATCAAAATTCTACTAATCTAGTTATTCTTAAATTTAAAAATATATTTTAATAAACAACATTAAAATAACTTGCTAAATTTTACCTAAGTGTCAATGCCGAATGTATCATTCAGAATATCATCTGTGAAATCAATCGCCTCTGCAACTGACATAGGCTATGTAGCAACATCACGAGGACCTTGATAATCATACGTGCAAACAACACCACAAGCGCCACAATGGTGGGGTGGAGCTCAGGGCCTACATGTCTCCTCCACACCAGGATCTACTAGAGGACTCACACACTGTAAAATGGTCTGGGTGAGTGAGCCAATCGACTTCATCGTGTCCACCTCTATACTATCCTTAACAATGGAAGGAAAAATGACATGCTCCACCATGGGTCTTCCCAAGGCTCTTGGTGCCAACTATGGATTATGACGTGTAGCAGGTCTATTGTGTGTGGAGCCCCCACCTCTACCCTGAAAGTCTAAGATGTCAAAATAGTTTGGAATTTTATTGAGGACAAACTCACAATAGAGTTTCCTCAAAAATTATTGCGGTACCTCATGGTTATTGCATGGAGATTGGTCAAATACCATCCACTAGCACTCCCAAAAAAATATTTTAATTAAATCGTGGTGGCACCAATAGATGGGGAACCTCCCGCATGCATGGGACAAAGGTTCATTGGTTTTTGGGTCTTTAAATAGGGCACATAACTCAAATTTACTAAATTTTAGTTTTTTGACATCTGCATATGACAAACCATTAGCATAAAATTTCCTCATCTCATCTCTCTTAGTTGACCAAAAATTCATTTGCTCACTCATTTCTCCTACATGAGTTAAAATTGAATTCAATGATTCAACAATCCCTCTTCTATAAGGGTGGTTTTCGGCATGCTTGGTTAATCTTGCAATTAATTGTTGAAGGTCTTTGCTATTGTTTTCAATTTGATTATTAATATTTCCTTGTGTTCCTTGAGGATGCCTATGAATTGATGGAGGGGTTTCAGGTTGTTCTTGTATAGGAGGCTCTTCATGAGGGGGTGATTGTGCTTTCTCAATGTTTTGAGGTGGAGATTCATTCCCTGAGAATTAGAACAAAGTATTATTATAAAAATCTATTTAACATTGCATTCCAAATCAAAATCAAAATAAATAGAATAGAAATACACACCTCTTTGCAATCTTCGACCTCTCCGACATGTTGGCAGCATCCTCATGGAAAATGGCAAGGTAAGGATGCAAAGAATGAAAGATTTTTGGCGAGCACACGTTACAGACCTCAATTCCTCCTCCTCAAGCCATGGGTTGAACAGAAAATGAGGGTTCCAAAACCGTTTTTTGATTTTATGTGTAGAAACACATTTGGTGCACGCCAAATTTGGCATGCGCCAAATTTTTTTTTTTCATTTGGCATGCGCTAAAGGCCTTGTTTTAGGTTTTTTGGATCATTTTTTCAATTTGGCACCTAAATTGTGTCACAAATTGGTGCACTTACCCTAATTTAAGAATATTACATACAAAACTTCATTCCCAAGACCATAGACTAGCCTATTTACCCTTATCCTATTTAAAATGCCTTTTCTGAGTTAATCATTCACTAAAACCCTATTGAAACTCAAAATTCTTACCACTGTAATGAACCAAAAAATCCCTTTTATAGAATAAGGGAGCGATAAACATTAGGCTCAATTACATTTACATTTCATTTCATTTCATTTTAAGATTATCTACACCAAAATTTGAGATGTCCCTAGTTGGTTACATGCAATAATTGAAGAAAATGGAAGAGTAAAAAACAAAATTCCACATCCCCTGCATGTAGACCTATTAGCTCCTCAAGAGGAAAATTTGGTTGTAGTAGGAACATCCCCATCCTTTCCAACCAAAGAAGATTCTCCACTAGCAGCCCCAACAAAAACATGTGTATAACCTAGCGCTAGGAATTCTGGCACCTCTTCTATACACCAGCCCAAAAATATTCCACATCAGCACTAGAAACATGAAATCACATGAATGTTGAATAGGACAATCTTGAAAGAAGGGCTATGGTGTCATTGAAAAAAACAATGGGGCATAGTCATCACTTTGAGTCATTAGCCTTAGAGGATACTAGCCCATGCCCTGCTCATGGTGGAATTGGAGGAACCATCACCACCATGTCATCAAAATCATTAGATGGTACTAGGGAGAGAGGATAATAACCCTCCTCAGAATTAGTGTCACCCTCATTGTCTGAAGGGTTGTTAGAGAACTCACTAGAAGAATTAAATTCTCCTCGACAAGCCTTATGATACTTGCACCTTTTCTTTGTCTTCTTTTCATGCTCCACCAAATCCTTTCCTTTGAACTTGACCAATTCTTTTGAAACAGTTCAATTCCTCAGGTGGTAGTTTCTCCTAACACCATACTTCTTACATTTTTTGCATCCTCTTCCATTATTTGGTAAATCAGGAGCTCCTTGCTTATCAAATTCATCCACTTGATCATTCTTCTCACATCTGAGCAAACTTAATCTCCTAGACCTCTGGACTGGCATAACAGACTCTTCGGGCTTACTCATCCTCTTAGAAGAAATCTACCAATTATGTTCTCAGACTCAAACTCAATGTAATTTCTAAATGAAAAATATGGCAATTTGTCCTTCTTATAGAGGTCCATCCAAGTGTGCCAACCATTAATTCTTCAAAGAAAGCTTGTGTGTGCAAGCTGGCAATATTTTCCCTTGATCCTTTTAATCTTGACCATTGATCATGATTTAAAAGATGAATCAATGGGTAGATTACCATACTACCACTTATAATTAAGTTTTAATTGTTCTTTAATTATCCTTTGAAAACATAAAAGCTCTTAGTAGCTAAACATCTACTGTGTACTTAGCATCAATTAGAAATTTCTTGTCATAATTACCCGCTCACCCATGGGAATTATTTCACTTGTATTTATTCTCATTAAAAATAGCGGGAATTGATCCTATTCCAATCTCAAAATATCGATTCATACACTTCCATGCTTTGTTTTCACCTTTTCTACAAGTATCAATGGCTATCAGGACTAATGGCTAAAATCTCAGGCATGCACTTTAAAGAACAAATCTGAAAATAGCATAGTTTAGAAAAAGTATATTTTTGGCCAAATTTGGAAGTATTCCATCTTGATTAGAAATCCACCAAGCCCTTTAGAAATTCCACATGGCATATGTCCCCTTTCCCATCACAAGATATAGGACATAGGGGGGGTCAGGGATGGCAAGGAGTGGCTAGGATGTAGCCACATCACCTGACATTGACCATTTATTTCATCCTTGACATGATAAGCTTTCATCTTCAAATCCCAATGGGCCCCACCACAATGATAGTTGTCACACCTCCTGCTAGCTGGTGTGACTATTCCTTCTTACTACTATAGATAGATGGGAGTGCGGGGAAAAACCCCTAATGAGAACACATGTTGCATTATAGACCATTGATCAAACCTCAAAAAACACCCACCATCCTGTGAAGGAACAAGTCTATATTTTAAACAGTACCACGTGGCCATCACCCACTTGCTCGTATCCTTAAAATAAAATGGAATAAAATAAGATGAGCTTGTGAGGAGTGGCACTGATATGGCCACATCTTCAATCCATTAGTCGTCGATCCTCTTTGAGAAGCACCAGCCATCTTTACTAAGGGGAATGAGTCCACCATTATATGAGACATGTGGTCAAAGCCCGCTAGCCCATGTGAATAAAATAAGAAGCAATAAATCAGCATGAGCATACGGGGAACAACTGAGATTGATTCCCTTCGATCAAACAGAAAATATGAAGCTTATTCTACACATGCCACAAAATTTATTTATAAAAAGGGCCCATCCCTAGGTGAACGAGATACTAACCCATAACGATAAATTTCTAAGGATTCATATTTCTAAGATCAATATTTTGACCATAAATACCTCGAAAGACATAAGGCGACCGACAAACCTAAGATTAGGGTTCATTAAATCAATGAATATGATAGCATAAGTGACTGGGAACAGGGACAACAAGTCAATATAATTTTAAAATGACCAAGGGTTTATCATTTGTAGGCCAAATTTCAAAATTTTTATAATTATAAATTGACCACCTAGAGAGAAATAGGTGAACATGTCATCCACATTTTCTCTATGATTCATTTTGGTGAACCCAACCTTTTTGAGCATTCATTTTCTGGTATAGAGTTCATTAAAGTCCTAGATCTAGGTTGCTTTCATTCTTTCATTTTCATCTTGCATTAGTGAAATTGCATCTAGGGTTTCTCATATTTAGTGAAAGTGTATCTAGGGTTTGTCATATTTACATTAGGGAAAGTGCATATAGGTTTTGTTTTTTTTTTCTTACACCATTTGATTTCATTTAAAAACTGAAAATTGCATTGTTCGTCATCTTAAATGTATTTACAAACACTATTATTACATTCAATTTTTTAAAAAAAATTGCATTCGCTTTTGCATTCAATTGCTTCTTATAAGTTACTTTTCCTTACCTTCATTTGCACATTTTCCCATTTTCAAACATTATCTCACTGAATAGGCAACTTGTAGACATTGTAGACAACTTAGAATTTTTTGTTTTTTTGAACAAAACCTCTGCTAGGGCTAAAATGCCCTTCCTAGCATATTAGTCCCTCTCTATATTTTTGGCTCATAATCCTATCTGAGTTGTGTTCTTTCTGATCCCCTTTCTAGACCTTGCAAATTCCTTCAATACGACCAAGACACCCTTGTTGGCATCTTAGTCTTTGTTTAGTTTTAAGTTGTTTCGAGTGTTCAAATTTTATTTTTTGCATTTTTTTTTGTTGTCATTGGCTATTTGTTTCAATGGGTTGACTTTCTATTACATGCATTTCACTAAATCTAGCTTAAAGTTCTTCATTTCATGCATTTCTTAATTCAAAACTTTCATTACATCATTTCGTCTTTCAAATCATTGCATATTATAATCAGCAAATTACCATGTTTCGAATCTAAAAATTGAATTTAAACCTTTCCCTTTAGGTTATTGCATTGACCTTTCTTTACTTTTCCATGATAGCATGTTTTCTTTCAAGACATGTGGAATTCATATGGTTAAAATGGATTACGTAAGTACAACATCCCCTCTTATTAGTTCAATTTATATAACACCAATGAGGTCATTAAGACACATGTTAATCATTAAACCATTGACACAATCCTTAATATTACATTTCCCATTGGTGAGAATTGTAGTGCGAACAATCATAATAATCATACTTTTTCTTCTCCTGATACCTCTCCTCTTAGTGACAAAGGTATCTTGGTGAAAGATGATACAGGCATTGAGAGTCTTGATTGTCCCTCTCATCACCCCCCTTTGGAAGACAATAGAAAACAAGAATATGAGTTCATAGAAACATTTCTAAATATCACCTTACCTAGTCTCTATTCATGCCTTTCTTGTGAGAAAATTTTAGGAAAAGAGGATGATATCACAAATATCCATGATAATCAAATTTTTCCCTCTCCTAATACCCCCCTCAATACAAATATGATCGGTTGGTATTAAAAGATGAACCTATTGAGAGTAATGAGAATCTTGTCCCTCCCTTCCCTAACACTCCCACTATTTGGAAAGATCTATTTGGTAAGCATGGAAATCATAGTTTTCCCTCTCTTGATGCCTCCGCTACTTTTGATGAAGCTACTTTACAAAATCTAACCATGGAATGTGATTAACATCTTACAAGTTCTCCCACTAGGGTTGATAGTATGGCACAAGAGAATGAGACCTTAGAAATAAAGGATAATAAAATAGAGCCTTCTCCTAATAAACAAGAATATCCAACCATTGATAAATTCCTTATTTGTGATGAATTCATTTTAGAAGAACCAACATTTAGTTTGTAGTTCTCCTAAAAACTCTCCTACTAGGGAATATATCACAGTGCAAGAAAATGAATACATTGATAGTAGTAATTCCTTAGATGAAGATGATGAAGTAACATCAGAATCCTCTTCACTAAGAGATCATGACAAAAACCATAATTCTTCTAAGGTTATGCAAATTAGATATCCCTTGGAGTATTCTCTTGAGGCTAAACTTATCATTTATCCACCCTCTCAAAAACCACAAGTTCAAAACAAACCCGTCCTTATCCTCAAACCACCTATGAACAATATTTCAAAACAATTGATTCATAATACTATTGCTCATACATACAACACTAGGAATAATTTGCAACCAATACAAACACCTTCAACATCCCTACCAATGCCTAATCCTATCTTGCCTAGTGCCTCTTATTTGTCTTCGAATAATGGAAAGTAGTATGATATTGTCGAACAACTTAAGAATACTCCTCCAAAGATATCTCTATGGGACCTAATCCAGAACTCACCAAATTACCACACCATGCTTCACACATCCTTGCAAAAAGTTGTGGTTCCCTCTAGTGTAAACCCATATGACATAGCAGCCATGATTCAAGGAATGAATGTTGATATTTTTTTCCACCAAAGTGAGATCCCTACTTTGGAAGTGCAAAAAAAATATAATCCTTTCATGATCATAGCTCAATACAATACCACATGAATAAAGTGAACCCTTGTGGACAATAAACCAACCTTAAATGTGTGTAATGCAAACCTATTGGATAAGCTTGGTGTTGATAAATTAAAAATTCAACCCAACTCTTTATCCATTAAAACATTTGATAGTGTGGGAAAGAAATCTCTTGGAGTAATCACTTTACCTATTATAGTTGGAAAGACTACCTTAAAAACCCCAATTCATGTTATGCCTCCCAATGTCTCATATAATCTTCTTTTGGGAAGGCCATGGACTCATGAGATGCATGCAATTCCTTCTATCCTTCATCGTAAGATGGAGTATTTCTACAACAACAAAGTGTACACATTGGATGCTTATAATGACCTTATAGTGTTTTACAACTTGATTAAAAACAAGGAAAATCCTTTGAAAAAATTAACACCAACCACACAAATAGAACCCGTGCAATATAAACAACAACATAGGTGTCCTAAACCCTTCACAATTATATCACTAGATGATTTAGGATCATTGAATTTTGAACCAACATTAATGGGAGTGTTGACATGGAAAATATACCGACACACTTGATCGTGATTACTAACGTCATTTCTTCCCGATCACACCCTCATCTTCTCATCACCTGTCGTCTCTTAATTAGATAATTCATTATTTATCTAATTAGGTCTTTCTCCTCTATTGATTAAATTAATCAAGTTAATTTAATTAACCCTAAATCCCTCTCTAATTAAATAATTCATCTTATTTGATTAAATCCCTAAAGTCTTCTCATCAAATTGAATAAATTAAACCTTATTTAATATAATCTAACATCATCCCCCTTTAGTTAAATAAAACAAAATCTTTATTTAATTAAAGTCTAAATCACTTTCCTCTCAATTCTGATTTAAATAAATCCTAAAATCTAAGTCAAAATTGTCCAATCACCTAATCTCTCATTAAATTGATCAAATCTTGATTAATTAATCTCAATCACTAAAATCCTCTAAAGAATGCAACTTGCACAATTAATCAATTACTTTGATTTATTTAATTATCTATTTTCTCTCAACATGGCATAAAAGAGGAATATTCCCTCAAATTTGAATTCAAATTCAAGTGGGCTTGGTCCTTCCAACAAGGCATTTATTTCACCTTACAAGTCATTTTTCCTTGAGCCAAGTGAAGTTAACTCCATTATTCTCTCCCTCCAACATGTCACATTCAAATTTCAAATATGAATCGAATAGCATTTATCATGCACATTGATCAAAATGTGCACAAATTTCAACCATTCACATCTTGACAAGTGGTACTTGGCTATTGGATTTTGAATGATCCCACATTGTTCAATTCCACTCTCTCTTCCAGCTTGTAAATATATAAAAGAGAGACTCTTCCTCTCATTCAATCATTCACAATTTGAGAAAAGTTACTCTCTTCACATTGAGAGCTAATTTTTCCCACTTCATAAGAATTTTTCATCATTTTCATAATTTCATAGCTAGGTTATTCAAAAATATCATCAAGGAGATTCAATCATCCACAAATCATCAACATTACAACAAAGTATTTGGGAAAGGGCCAATTTTGACACACCAATTGGCATTGATTCCCCCATGGGATCAAGAGTTTGCATGCTTAGTTAGGATTTCACTTATCTTTCCATGTTTTATTTCTTCATTTTCTGATTTTGAGAATTGTAAATGGATTTCATGGGGAATTCTTGTTTTATCTTGCATATGATCTTACTAATGTGTTTTCTTCTTGTATTTGTGCAAAAATAGGATTGGGGTTCACAAGGAGAATAGAATATCATAAATGAAGGTTCAGACAAGGGAAAATAGAAAGTGGTAATGTCAACACAAAAATAAGAAGACCCTTCGAAAGAATCCACCTCAACCATTTTAAAAGACAAGGAAAATTACACAACAAAATTTGATGAACTTAATCTTGAACAACCACCGAATCCAAAAGAGATGAATAAAATTTATGGAAAGGTTATGAAATGATGAAACAACTTGGTTACAATGTAAAAGGATGTGGTGCTAGAGAACAAGGTATCTATTTCCTCATAGATCCTAACATGAAATAAAATACTAGTTGTCTTGGTTATTGTCCCTCGAAAGAAACAAACAAGCCTTCACTTAATATCAACACTATCACAAAACATCCTTCTAAGACAAATTCAACAATAGTGCATCCTAAACTAATAAACACTCGTGATATTGATGATTATTATTTGCAAGAAATGAAACAAACAAATAAATCCTCACTTAATGTAAATGTGATCACACAAAACACTAATTATTTGAATTTGTTAGCTTTTACACCCTCTTGTAAAGGAGAGAACAAAATATTGCAATCTAAAGAGTCTTGTGTAGGTATTCCACCTTGTGCTAAGCAAGAGATATCTTTGTCACAAAATAAAGCAACATTGTCCACTTTTGACCTAGAGAGTATCATGATGAGACTCCTCCAAGATCTTTTGATATCTCTCCCCCCAAGAACACAAAATGAATTTTACTACAAGAGTTCATTTCGCACATATCATTGAGTTTATGGTCATGCTACTAATTAATTTAAGGCTTTAAGTAATAAAATTCAACATCTCAAGGAGTGTGGTACTCTTCCTTCTATTCAAGCACCTAATTCCTCTAACTAATACTTATTTGCATCATATTCATCTCACCCTTATTCTGCACTAAGTAGGGGCAATGGATTGGGCAACCTCATCCTTGTATGTCACTTAACATTATCCCTTTTGGCTAGTTGATTACCTTTCATGTACATACAAGAGAAATCTTGGGATGCATATTACATGCATTAAGTTGGCTCGCATGTGATGTACTACATTTTTGGGACAACCCTCTTTTCCTTTTTCATGTTTGGCTACTTTAAAGTAAATTCTCATAGCATGGTGTTTAGAAATTTCTTTAAAGTAAGGGAATACATTGGAATTATTTTGGCATGATTTCATTTTCATTTCCCCATGTTCCTTGATGTGATTTTCTTATTTCATGCGATGTGTTTTTCTCTTTTTGGTGACATTGGGAGTAATTTCCTTCAAGAGAATGATATATCTTATCATATTACATTCCTCTTCGTGGTAATGCGACATACTACATTCCCTAAGTTGTGAATCTATTATCCTTTGATTGGTCCTCTCTTGGAGACATTAGGAACAATGTCCCCTAAGATTAAGACCTTGTAAGAACTAAGAAAAATCCATTCGAACATCCCTCTTTCCTATTGCATTTTCCTTTTGTTCCTTATTAAAGTCTTGCAGGTATGGATTTGATATGGTTTCTTGGGGCTCACCTAGTGGATAACTAGCTTCACTAGCCTATTTGAGCATGATTTTTCATCCTTATTAAATTCATGGAGGTATGGCTTTAATATGGACTTGTTGAGGCTCACCTAGTGGAAAACTAGCTTCACTAGCCCTTATGAGCATGCATTATCTTTTTGTCCTTATCATAGTCACGGGGTGTGATGTTGATATGGAATTATTGGGGCTCACCTAGTGGACAACTATCTTAACTAGCTCTTGTGAGTATGCATTTATTTTCATAGTGGTGTTGAGAAAGAAATAGCAAATATGACCCTTGAGAAGGGGAGGGAGATGTTGGAAAGAGTCGGTGTCATGATTTTCTTAGGATTAGACCTCAATTTTGTAATAGTTTTCAACAGTTTCCTAAAAGACAATAACACTACACATAATCTCAATATAGAAAAGGTGATAAAGGTTTACACAGGATCAAAATATAATCCTGATGAGGAGACATTGATGATTTGGGCCCTGTATCCCCCTCACAGGAAATCAATTATTATTGATACTAAGAAAGCATTTGGGCATGTCATGACCTTGAAAGCTGGGGAAGTTGATCCAGTAGCAACTGCAGAAATAGGGATCAATGTGGAAGAATTGAATAAAGCCCAAATATAGGCATTGATCAAAGAAAGGGAAATGTACAAAACAAATAATGAAAGAATGCTAAGATAAAATGAGTGTCTAAAAGAATTAGTAGGTGTCACAGTAGGGGCAAATAAACTTCTCACTCAAGGTGAAAGTGCATAGGTGAAGGACCATTAGGAAGGATCAAGTGATTATTCCCAAGGAAAAATGGTTACACTTATGACAGTAATCAAAAAGAGGCAAGCTATTTTAACCACTTGGTTAAATAAACTTTGGGGAAAGCACTCACAGTAATTTGATGCATTAAAAGAACATAAAAGAGTGAATGGTAGAATCCAAGAGAAACTTGAGGAGATAAAACAATGGGATGCTCCTGATAATGCAACAATTGAGGATGTTAATCATGTTATGGACAAGCATAGAGGTTTCTTTGAGGAGTTACAAGAGGATGCACAAGAATTTATGGAGGCGCTAAGAATGGATTTACTACATTCTTTGAGGATGGAGGTGAGTTGAAAGAAATGGCCACATGGAAGAGCGAGAGCGAATTAATAGTCCAAGAGATTTTAAAGACAACCACTGCAAAAGATACAACGTTGGATGAAGCGTGTGAGAAAAATGAATGGATGGTGGTGAGGGAGATTATGATCCGTAATGCACTAGGAGCTGTGGATACACACGAGTATCGAGACTACACAGATCATATGTCAAGGGTCCATTTATGGCTTAACACAGCTTAGTTTATATTAGTTTTGTTAGTATTTTATATTTAAGACATTTCTGAAGGGACACATCTTCTCATGTGGTTGATATATATAAGTATCCATTTTTGTAACCAAAAAAGGGACCACGAATTTAGCTAGAAAATAGTTACTAGTAAATACAATATTTTCAGAATGTTTCAAAGAGCCATGATGCATGTATGAAGTTTTGAAGGATCAATGAATGAAATTTTATTTTGTGGTACCTTTTTGGTATCAATTATTTGTTAATTTAATTTAAAATATTATCAAGTTGTCTCCAAGGCTGATATTTCTTTATTATTTAAATTGACATATCAAGTATATTCTCAGTTTATCAATACACATTTTTTGTATTTGTGTGGTGTGATTGGTTGGTTCTTTCAAGTAAATATTAAATCCTTCAAGTCATTCACAGTAATCTAGAAGTATCATTTGGATCACTAAGAAGAGCTTGGTAATTACATTCTTGCATGTTTATACAAGTTATAGACTAATATCATATGCCAAATAATTAGAATCTCTGCCAAATAGAAGTCATTCATCTAAATCTTTCACTTGACTCTATTTTACCCAACAAGGCACTGGTCCTTTTTATCCTTTTAGGTTTCATCCATTTTATTTACATCTCTTAACTAAACATATTAGTTTTCACCTTGATATTTCATATACAATTTATACCAAATTAGGATCACATCTTTCCACTATCAAATTGACATTTGTGGATAGTTTGGTCAAGTAGGAAGCATAATTCAAAATCTGCATCATTCATATAGGTTCACCCACCTAGGTTTAGAAGAGCCTTAAGAGTATAAGGTTCAACTATATTGGTTGGCATAGTTAGTTGGACAATAATATTGTTAGAGCTTGGCAACCTCTCGTGGTTCATTCAAACTAGTGTTTTTGAGAACTAATAGTGGATATTCATAATCCATTAACGATGGATGAGGTCTTTGAGAAGGCCATAAAATAGGAACAAAAGTCGCAACTGGTGGAAAACTACAGGAAGAGTGTGAATACTAAATCTGGTTTTGGAAATAGGAAGTTCCAAAACAATAACAACAATAATCAGAAGGGTAATAATAACAATCAATAGATTAGGAATCTAAAGAGAGGAACAAACACTCAAGATAAAGGAGAGGGAAGCTTTTGGTGGAAACAAGAAAGTAAATAATAATAACACCAACTTCTCCAATATCAGGAACATGACAGGTGGTCACCTGGGGCCACGAGGTGGATGCTATAATCGTGGAGGAGATCACTACGCCTCCAATTGCACTCATCATACAAGAGGTCAACGAGGAGGTAATTATTGGAGAGCATCGCGACACCAGATTCATGCAATGGTTGACAATCGTCAAGCAAACTTTTAGGCTTCACCTATTCAGATGTCGAGTAAGATTTTTGGTCAATTTATTTCTATTTTGATAGATATAGGATCTACTAAGTGCTTTATTTATCCTAACATAGTTGCTAAATTACCTATTAGACCTAGTTTTATGTCACATTCATGGATGGTTCAGTATGGAAATTGAGTAGAGATGAGGGTAGATTCATGTTTATCATGCAATGATTTGGAGCTACCTAATTTCCAAACCCAAGTTAACCTATATGTAGCACCATTGGGTTCTTATGATGTGATCTAAGGGATCAATTGGTTAACTAAGCATAAAGCCATAGTGAGCTGTGAGGATAAGGTTGTGAGTTGTTTGGATGATTTTGGACATCCAGTTGAGATTTTGGGATCTCGAGAGCCTCTAGAGTTGAGACATATCTCAACCATGCAGCTAAAGAAAGCACATCAGAAAGGATGTTCCATATATGCTATATTGGTTAGTGGCTTGGATAATGTCCAACAAAGTTTAGATGGCTATCTAGTTCTCAGAGAGTTCTTGGATATCTTTCCAGAAGAGCTTACTGAATTACCACTGAAGAGAGAATTTGATTTCTCAATTGAACTTTTACCTGGAATGAAGCCTCAATCCAAAGCTCCATATAGAATGACTACTACTAGGTTGTATGAACTAAATTTTCAATTGCAGGACTTGTTGAAACATGGATTTATTAGACTGAGTGTATCTCCATGGGGTGCACCAGTAATTTTTGTTAAGAAGAAGTATGGAACCTTAAGACTGTGTATTGATTATAGGATGTTGAACAAGGTTACCATTAAGAATAGGTATCCTTTACCCAGGATAGATGAGTTGTTTGATCAGATGAAGGGGGGCACAATGTTTTCTAAGATTGATCTTAGATCAGGTTACCACCAATTAAGGATTAAGGATGAGGATATTTTGAAGACAACTTTCAAAACTCAGTATGGACACTACAAGTTCACAATGGTACCTTTTGGCCTAACAAATTCTACAGTGGCATTCATGAACCTTATGAACAGTATCTTTAGAGATTGTTTAGATGATTTCGTGCTTATATTCATTGATGATATTCTGATTTACTCTAAGACAAAAGAGGAGCATGAGAAGCACCTGAGAATAGTCTTGCAACGACTAAGAGATTGAAAGCTTTGTGGTAAGTTTTCGAAGTGTAATTTCTTTTAGAAGAAGGTTCACTATATTGGGCATGTCATATCTACTGAGGGAATCTCAATTGATCCTACAAAGATTGAGGAAACTATATATTGGCCAACACCACAGAGTGTTACTAAAGTTTGTAGTTTCATGGGACTTGCAGGATACTACCGAAAATATGTGGAAGGGTTTTCTAGGATTGCAGCACCTATAACTTCTCTTCAGAAGAAGGGAAAGAAATATGAGTGGACTAAGAAGTGCAAGGAAGCATTTCAAATTCTTAAATCGAAGTTGACATCGACACTAGTGTTGACTATACTAGATCATAATGGGAACTTCATAGTGATTACAGATGCTTCAAGTGAAGGTGTAGGAGTTGTACTAATGAAGGATAAGAAAGTGGTTTGCATATGAGTCTAGGAAACTGAAACATTATGAACTAAATTATGCGCCACATGCTCTTGATCTTACAACTATTGTTCATGCATTGCAGATGTGGAGACATTATCTCCTAGCGAAACCATTTGAGCTTAAGATAGATCATTTAGGACTTAATTACATCTTCACACAACCGAACCTCAATGTAAGACAGAGGAGGTGGCTTGAGTTCCTAAGTGAGTATGATTTTGGTATTGAGTATATTAAGGGTAAGGAAAATAGATTTGTAGATGCTCTTAGTAGGAGAAGACATATCTCTGCTATGTTGACCACAAGGTCAAATTTGAGACAACAAGTATTGTAGTATCTTCCAGGAGATGAGCATTATGACAGGGTCAAGCAAGCCTTAGAGGCAGATCCTTTAGATCATATATTTGATCGATATGTGATGGAGTATGATGGTATTGTCATATATCAAGGAAGGATGTATATCCCTGAGGGTGGAGATTTGAGGAAGTTCATTCTAGATAAAGTTCATGATGCACCTTATTCAAGGCATCCAGGAGTTATGAAGATGGTAGTAGAGTTGAAGGCTTTGTATTTTTGGCCTAAGCTCAAGAAAGATGTTATGGAGTATGTGGCTAGATGTTTGGAATTCCAACGGGTCAAGGTTGAGCATGTGCATCCATCGAGACTTTTGTATCCCCATGATATACCTGAGTATAAGTGGAAAGTAATCAGTATGGATTTCATCCAAGGATTACCTTTGAGTAGGAATAGGCATGATGCCATCTTAGTAGTTTTTTATAAGTTGACGAAGGTTTCACATTTCATACCTGGAAATTTGAAGGTTGGATCATTAACTCTTATGAGGAAATTTGTGCAAGATATATTCAGATTGCATGGTGTACCAGAGACCATTATTTCTGATAGGGATACCAAGATGACATCTAGGTTCTAGACTAACCTGAATGCAACTTTGGGAACTAAATTAAATTTTAGTTCTGCATATCACCCACAAACTAATGGCCAAATTGAAAGGGTCAATTAAGTTTTTGAGGATTTTCTGAGGATGTACTGTATGGATCAGCAATACAGGTGGGAGGAATATTTTCCATTGGTTGAGTTTTCCTACAACAATTCATTTCATGCATCATTGGGTATGGCACCTTTTGAGGCATTTTATGGATGAAAATGTCACACATCCATCAGTTGGGACAAGATGGAAGACAAGATCATCATTGGTCTAGATATATTCAAGGAAATAGATGAGCAAATGAAGTTGATCTAGGGTAGGTTTAAGGAAGCAGTCGATAGACAAAAGAGCTATGTTGATAGGAACAAGACTTTTAGGAAAAAAATTGTAGGAGATAAGGTCTTTTTGAGGGTTAAGCCTCATAAGAGCTCTATCTCATTTGGGAAATCATCAAAGTTGGCATCGAGATTTGCAAGACCATTTGATGTATTGGAACTTATTAATCCAATTGCTTATAGACTAGCGTTACCACCTTCTCTAGCTTGAATCCATAATGTATTCCATGTTTCTTTGTTGAAACCATATCATCATGATGCATCTCATATTCTTGATTGAAATTCATTACAGGTATAGGATCTAAGGGTGGTGCTAGACGAGCCCATCTGAATCCTAGACAGGCCTAGCATTAAGCTGCGTAATAGAGATACTACTTAGTACAAGGTCCAGTGGGACCAGTATACTAAGGATAGTGCTACATGGGAGGATTATGAGATGATAGACCATCATTTTCCTCATTTGTTTTCATAGATTAGTATTTTCTTTATATGGAGATACTTGATACTCTAGTTTTTGATTCACATGTGAAATTTGATAGCATGGATGCTACTATTATTGTTTATGCTTATGTTTGAGAACTATGTTGTTAGTTACTATTTCATTATGATTGAGATACTGTGTTTACCTATTGAGATACTATGTTTTTATTGATTGAGATAGTATGTTTTATTGATGGTGATTCTATGCTTACTGAATGATTAATAAAACATCAAGACGATGTCCCTTCCAAGAGGGGAAGAATGTCACGTATAAATTTTATTGATTAATTAATTAAAATGATTATTTAAACTGAATTTAAATGATTATTTAAATTGAATTTAAATTGAAATTTAAATTGAGGTGAAATTGAAATTGAAATGCAATTGCAATGATTTGAAATGCATTTTTTTTATTGAAATTGTGGTTTGTCATTGCTGATGAAAACTATAGTGCAAGTGAACGCGGGAACAAGTGAACATGATTGAAGACGAGAACAATGATTAGGTAGAGTTGTTTTAGCCATTAGACGTTTATGAGGATGATGGAATCTCACACACACTCACTTAGTTAATATTTTAATGCATTTTTGTGATTACTGTGTTTGCAAATTTTAAATTAAGTTTTATTGATTTCTCCTAATTTGTGAAAAGAATATGATGATTTAAAATGGCGATTTGGTTAATTTTTGAGGAAATTGATTCTAGTTAATTAAATTGAATTCCTATTGTAGATATTTTATTACTATTAAAAAATAATGATGCTTTGTTATTAAATTAATGAAATAGACTTTTTATTGTGGAATTTATTAAAATATAATAAATATTGTGTTGTAAATTTAATTGTTTTTATTTATTTCTTATTTAAAAATATGAACTTGAGAAGGTTTATTGAAGAAATTAAACAAATATTTAAATTGAGTTATTGAAAACAAATCACGTGCAAATGGAAATTGATTTCAAACAAGCAGTTGAACAAATTGAAGAAAATATCTTCAATCAATTGAAAGAAATCAAATTTAGAAACTTGGAGTTTTGGAAAATGGAACTGGAGATCAAAGCTAAGAAAGAGGATCTTTCTTTGTGAATAAATCCATGAATTGCATGAGAGAAAACACGTAGAGAAGTAGTGAACGATTTCGAAATTAAAAAGGTGTGTAAAAATCTGTTTTGAGATTTAACACAAAAAGGAGACTCAACATGATGCAGGGGAGAGGGAATTAATTTTAAATTCATAGGAGACAAAGGATTTTGCAAAAAAAATTTGTTGTTGCTAACATTTCTATCCAATCAGCCTTCTCAACCTCCACACGCAGCCAAGAAGACAATGTTCTCATCCTGCACGTAGGCCTAGAAAACATCTACCATCTCTCCACTCCCTACGCAACCAGCAAAGAGGAGGAGATGGGAAAAATATGTGAGGGAAAGAAGACATAGGGAGACCATAGGGAGAGGCAGGGAAGAAGAGGCACAGACAGGGAGGAGAATCTCATCCCCCACTCACCACACATAGCCTATAGAGGAGAGGCTTGGCACACAAAAAGAGAGGAGGTTGTTGTTTGCAGCCAAAAATACCCTCCATCCACCCCATACACAATGAAGAAGGGGTGCGCAAGAAGAGGGAAGAGGAATCAAATAAATAGAAAACATAAATATATCTCTATCTCACACAAGCAAAAAATAAGATAAGGCATAAGGAAGAATATAGAAAGGAAATTAATGGAAGAGAAGAAGAATATTAGACAAAGCAGCTACAAAATATATGATGGAGGAAGCAATAATCAATTTCTAGAATTACCAGGTAGGAATTGAAAAACTAATTCACCAATTTAACAATAAGTTTTAAAATTATTTTCTAATTCTTGTATTTAGTTTGAAATGGAAAGAGAATCTATTTTTTTTAGTAATTTAGGAGAAGAATCATCTCCAGATTGTATTTTTAAATATATTAAAGAATCTTTGTTTGATTACATTATGTAGAAATTTTTAAATAGTCAAATTATATTTATTTATTTTTCACTCCAGAAAACATTGAGATTAGAAATAGAAAATTGTAGGAAAAATTGGATTAGAAAACAATGAAAAACAACTAATTTATAAATTTAGGAGAAACTCGAACTTAAATTTTGAAAAGATTTTAAACAGAAAAAGTTATTTGAAAAGAATTCAAATAGAAAGGATTTTGATATTCTTGAAAAATTATTTATTTATTTTCTGCAAGTATGAAAAACAAAAAATAAATCAATTAAATTTAAAGATATGATTTACTTGAAACAAAACAAATTAGGATTAGTTCACAGAGGAAACAAAATAGATGAGTAAATAGAGTGAAAGAACCTGCGCTCTTTTATGACTATTTTAATATATGTATTTAATTTACATATTGGAGATACACCTTCTTTATTTTTGTTATTTAAATAATTTAGTCGATTTGAATATTAATTTAATGTCATTTATGGATTAAAACAATGAAAAGAACAACATTTAAACTATTTTTGCTTGAAACAAGATTTTTGTTTGATTGTTTTTGAAAGGCTATATTTAATTGATTGAAACCATGCATGCTTGATAAATGAAAGTGCATGTCATTTTTTTGGAAAGTTACCTTCTGGGACAGGTGCCGAATATGGGTTATTAGAGATTGTAGTTTTTCTTTTCCAAAACTTTTTTATTCATTGTGCATGACATTTTACTTGGCCAAGTAACTTAAGGACCATTGAAATAGATGGAATTAATGAACTCTCTACCATATCGTAGTATCGAACTTTATTGTTTCTTAAATGAATTATAAAAATGAAAATGTTTGTGGTTTTACTAGTTATACTAGGCATGCACTAGATTCCATCTTGCTTGTCAACTACTTTTTGCTAAGCGATTCATGCAGGGTCAGGTATTTCTTGAATGAGTAAAGAATTCTGGGGAAATGTAAGCTTCGAGGTTCGGCAGAAAAAGTGCCTGATCCTTGTTCTGATCTTCATTATTGAGGATATGCTATTGGATTGAAGATCAAAGTATGTAATCTTCATTTATGTTTTATGTATTCTTTAGTTATGTATTGAAGATCTTAATGCGACTGAATGCATAAGTCTCAAATTGTAACTTATATTAAAAATTATTTCGTATTATTATCAATTTCATGTATTATGACACGTGTATGTATTTTATGAATCTATTTTTATCGACTTTAAGTCGTTGTATTTGGAATCGACTAGTTTTTATGATGTCTAAATGAATGAATTGTTGACTTTATTTTGAATATAAATGAAATTATTTAAAGTTTTGTTAATGTTTGATTTAAAGAGTTTCTCTCTTTACATATAGCCATCACTAAGGGTGTGATTAAAAAAATCCTTGTCAAATTTTATGGATGGGAATATCCTGTCGATGTCCAGGTAATCGAGATGCTTACTCCCAAATATAGCTATCCTATAATTCTTGGAAGACCTTGGTTGGCCACGGTTGCTGCTAAGATTGATTGTAGGGAAGGGAGAATGACCATTTCACATGGTCAAGATAGTAAACATTTGTTCTTATATCCCCCTACTAAGCTTACTGAGCACAAAAAGGTTTGGGTTGATGAACTTGAGAAATCCAATGGTTCAAACAGTTTAGCCTCCCTAGCTATGGTAGTAATTAAATAGCGCGGAGAAGAATTGGAAGAAGTTTTAGTAAACGATGTTGAAAAAATTTCTATGACCCCGAATGAGGAAGAAATGATTGATGCTCCAAATATTTTTGGGCAACCAATTGATATAAGTGGAATGGAGCACAATTATGCTACAATGGGAATGCCTTGTGCCTTAGCTAACATGATCCCCATAACAAATAATTTCTTTGAGGATATCACAAGCTTTCACTAGCTTATACATCATAGTTTTCCTCTTAACACATTGTTGTGACCTATGTATACTGTCACTTTGGCCCATCCTAGAATGAAATCGATAATTCTATTACCAAGAAAAACTTTTAATATGAATAGTTGGCTGACAGAAAGTCAAGAGGATAAGTTGTTTAATGTGCTGGTACAAAGGTCAAAATATTTCTCTTGGGATTATATAGACACAAGGGGAATTCACCCAAGTGTGTGTAATCATCACATTTACAATGGCATTAGTATAAGGCCTGTTCGCCAGCTACATAGGAGACTCAATCCAGCATTAAAGGATCTGGTCAAAATTGAGATTAAAAAACTCCTTCGTGCTGGATTTATTTATCCAATCTTTGATAGTCAATGGGTATCACCTATGGTGGTAGTCCCAAAGAAAAATGGGAAGTGGAGAATTTGTATAGATTATCAAGAACTCAATAAAGCCACTTATAGATTATTTTCCCCTACCATCTGTTGATCAGGTTTTGGACAACTTGGTTGGGAGGAAATATTTCTCCTTGATGGATTTAGTGGTTACAACTAGATATAGGTTGCTCCCAAAGATCAGGACAAAATCATGTTTACTTGACCATGGGGAAAATTTGCATACAAAGTGCTTCCTTTTGGACTGTGTAACGCCCCAACAACACCCCAACAACCTTTCAGAGAGTCGTTCTTGCCATATTTTCCACACTCATTAATGACTGTGTCGAGGTCTACATGAATGATTTTACAGTCTATGGGTCAAAATATGACGAAGCTCTTTAGAACCTACATCAAGTTCTACAATTTTGTGGGGAAAATAGACTATCCCTTAGCCATGAAAAATGTTTAATAATGGTGGAACAAGGAATAGTCTTGGGTCATCATATTTCCTTTGAGGGAATAAAGGTTGACCCTAAGAAAATTGAAGTCATCCAGCAGTTGACTATCCCTCAAACTCAGATAGATGTTTGAATTTTTCTCAGACATGCTAGTTACTACAGAAGGTTCGTTGAAGGCTTCTGTAAAATTGCAGCTCCCATGTTCTCTCTTTTATAGAAAGGGGTAGAATTTGTTTGGACACCTGAGTGTTAGTTATCATTTGAAACCATAAAAGAAAAGATTGTCTTTGCTCCTGCTCTGCAAGGAAAAAATTGGAGTATTCCCTTCCACATCTATGTAGATGCTTCTGATGATGCTATTGGTGCAGTTTTGATACAAGAAGATGAGAACAGGGGAATGTATGTGATATATTTCATTAGTAAAAATATTACTCCTACAGAAAGAAACTATACAACAATAGAAAAAGAATTTTTGGTTGTTGTTCATGCCATAAAGAAGTTCCACCACTACATTACAGGGTATAAGTTCATAGATTTTATAGACCACTCAGCTATGAAGTACCTAATGAATAAACCTATAGTGAATGGTCAGATTATGAGGTGGTTATTACTCCTTCAGGAGTTTAATGCAATGATTCTTGACAAACAAGGGAAGTATAATTTAGTAGCAGATTTTTTGTCATGAATCAAACATGAAGAAGGTGATAGTATTCATGTACAAGATGAATTCCTAGATAAAAATCAATTTACAATTTCTGTAAAATCACCCTATTTCGCAGATATCGCTAACTATTTAGCTGCTTTAGAGATACCTCGTGGATTCACGACTAAGGAAAATAAGCATCTAATCAAGGAAAGTTCCCCGTTCAAGTGGATCAATGAAATGTTATTTTTTTGTGGTCCTGATATGATTTTGAGGAGATGTGTAAGGGTGGATAAAACCTACAACATTCTAAGGGCTTGTCACGATGATCCTTCACAAGGACACTACTCTATGAAGAGAACTTCACATAAAATCTTAGGCACCAGATACTATTGACCCTAAATGCATAAAGACATTAAGAACTATGTTCATCATTGTGATGAATGTCAGAGAGTAGGAAGACCAACTGCTTCTTCAGAAATGTTTTTGTTGCCACAAGTAGTGCTAGAACCATTCGAGAAATGGGGTTTAGATTTTATCAGACCCATAGATCCTTCCTCTCAAGGGAAAGAGTACATATTGGTTTGCACTGACTACTTGACGAAATGGGTTGAAGTTCAAGCCTTACAAATATCTAGGGAAGAGCAAGTCATGGACTTCCTCTATAATAAAATGTTCCTTAGATTTGGAGCTCCTCGAATGATCGTAACTAATCAGGGACCCTAATTTATGTCCAAAGTGCTCTTGGAATTTACCAATAATTTGTAGGTAAGCCACATGAAGTCATCCCCTTACCACCCTCAAGTGAATGACCAAGTAGAAGTAACTAATAAAGAGCTCAAAAATATTTTGACAAAAATAGTTTCTTCTAGAAGAAAAGACTGGGCTAGGAAACTTGTTGAAGCCATAAGGGCATACAACACAACCTGGAAATCTACAACTAGATTCAGTCCCTATGAGCCTATTTTTGGAAAGAAGCTGCTTCTTTCCATTGATTTTCAATTACAAACTTTGCGAGCAGCTATGGAATTAGGTCTAGATTTAAAATGAGCCCAAGTTGAATGAGTTATACAACTAAGTGAATTGGATGAGCTTCGCTTATATGTTGTCCATCAAACTAAACTAATTCAACATCAACGAAAAGTGTGGCACAATAAACATATTAAGGAGGAGTTTCATAATTGGATACAAGGATCATAAAGGAAAACTCAAGACTCATTGGCTGGGACCTTATGAGATTGATCAATTATTTTCGAAAGGAAATGTTCAATTGAAACCAATAGATGGTGACACGCACACCCTCTTAGTTAATAGTCATCTCTTACGTGTCTACCATAAGCCGATCAATAGGGAGGAATTCATGAGAATGGTGGAAATGCAAGGCGAGGTCCAATGTGTTGACTCTGCCAAGGTAGAGTCTATTTGGTAACAATGTCGTATTATTGTCTAAAAAAATTAATAAAAATAAATTAAAAAATAAAAATAAAATATATAAATTCTAAAATGTGCAATAAAAAGGACATGTATGCTAAGATATTTTTCTTATTTCTTCATTTTGGACTTAGCTAATCTTGTTTCCTTTTTACAGGACTTCCTCAAATTGGAAAATAACTTCCAGAGCACCCTCCAAAGATGCTCGAGAACATTATCATCACGATGCTAGATGCTCAAGAATGTTATCATCACGATGCTAGATGCTCTAGAACTTGACGGTCCTCATGCCCGATGCTCTGGAACTTGTACAAAGCTCATCATGTCAAGGAGGCATTCTACACTAAGGTCCAAAGCTCTTGAACTTAAAAATTATTTATCATGTCATTGAACTTTCATTTTGTTGCTTCTTTGGTTGCATATTTCAGCGATGCTCTAGAACTTTCATTTAGTTGCTACTACAAGTGCATCTTTCAACGATGCTCCAGAAATTTCTTTCCATTGCTACTCTAGTTGTATCTTTTAGTGATGCTCTGAAACTTTCATTTTGTTGTTGCTCTGACTGCATCTTTCAATGATGCTCCATAACTTTCATTCTATTTCTGCTTCGGGTGCATCTTTCGACGATGCTTCGGAACCTTCATTTCATTCCTTTTTTGGCTGCATCTTTTGGCAATGCTCTGGAACCTTCATTTCATTCATCTCCAGTTCCAACTCACACCGATGCTCCAAAATTTACGCACTAGTTTCGAGCACAATTTCAAATAGCGTGCTCTAAAACTTGTCTATTTGTATTCCGCCACCTTTTTCAAAAATACAAAAATTTTGTGATCCTTCCGTCAGTATATCTTGCACACCCGTCTTTCCATTTTATTTTTTTATAAATAAAGCCACCACATACTACAATCATCATTGATGGATCCATCATCCATATAATTCTACATTCATATCATAATAAATACACCGTCACCTTAGCCAATGACTTCACATCATCTTGTCAAATTTGTAAGGTACAAGATCTTCGAATGATCACAGAACGCAAGTATTAATTTTCTCTTTAAGTAGGTAGTTATTTTCGCATAAAGAATAATTATTTGGCACAAACTTCACTCCCAATTTAGCAACTTGTGCCACTCGACGATGAGTTACTTGTATGGAAAATCCTTTCACATGCTTCCATGTAGATGGGAAATCATTGCATAATAAGCTGCAAACAAGATAAAAATTGAGTTCAGATGCAATATTTTCAAAAGTGTTGTGTGAAATCTTTTTTCCATAATTGAAATCTTTTGCAGAGTGGGAAATAAGGAAATGGGAGGTGGTAAAATAAAATCAGAGCTGGACTCAACAAAAAATCTGTTAGGGTTGAGTAATATCTAAAGGTTGTTCGAGGAAGAAGGGTGGTTAAACTTTAACAGAAAATTTGAGGGCTACAATGAAAAGCTGGTGATTTCTTTTGCAGAAAACTGCACAAATGGCGAGGTGCACTTTAGGGGAAACGTTTAAGGTAAGTCCCAAAATTATTTCTCACTTATCAGGATTAGAGAAAGCAGGCATAAAAATAAAAGAAACCTCTAAAATTACATACCAGAAATTATCTGAATTATTTGTTAGAGAGGGAGACCCATAACCAATGGTTGTAATAAGTACTAGGGGATAGAATAAAATTTTCCATAGAACTTCCGTATTAGAACCCTGGGGTACTTTTTTTGCATGGATTATAAATTATTTCACCTATGAGGGTCAGCTAACTATAGTTGTAGGACCTGTTTTCCGCATATTGACCCATTTGTGTCATGGAAAGGAGGAACCTACTCTTAGGGTTAATATGCCTGAATTCTTGTGTGATTCCCTAAACACTTCCATATAAAGGTATAAAACAGGGACTAGGCCTTTGAAACATCATGGTTTGATTTAGTTGATCTATAAGTACCACTTCTGCAAGAAACCTGAGAGAAAATGGGAGAAGTTTTTAAAGAAAATTGAGAAGCCTACAATCGCAAGGACAATAGAATAAAGGGAGTTATCCCACTAGGCTATTCCACCATCCGAATAAATTTCCCCTAAGGGTTCTCCAACTCTGGAAGCTCCTAATCCCACTACTCCTGGTGAGGATTTTCCAAACTTCTTTGGGGATGCATTTAAAACCCCTAACTTGCCAGAACAGGTTGAAACCATTTATTCTAATTCAAGTAAACCCAGAAGAAAAAAGAAAAGGGAACAATATAGCACCCATCACATTCCAAAATTTTCCTCCATTAAGAAGTAAGTGTTTAGCTTCTGAATTCTCTGAAACCCCAATACAGGGTAAGGAGGGAATTTCAAAGAAGAAAAAGCCTAAGCGGCCACCTGAGCCCATAGAAATTTCAGATCTTTCCAGTGAAGAGGAGGTACCCCTAGGTAAAGAAGACTCAGGCGAAGTATTTCCTTCCCACTCTACACATGTGGAGGAAATATTCACTGAGGAGATTCAGGAAAAAGAACCTAAGGGGGATGATGGTGTGCCAGGAAATTTGTTCCCTATTGTTAATCAAATTTTTGAAACAACTGAAACAAGTAGTCACTGCAGAGTTAGAAAAGTGTAAAATAGAAGTTGATGATCTACAAAGACAATTGTCGAATGGTAATGTACTGATAGAGTTGCAAAAATAAGAATTGACTATGCATAAAGTTATAATAAATGAAAAAGATCAAAAAATACAAGGCTTGCAGCTTCAATTACAGCTAAAGGACTCAATAATCTATAAGGTATAGGAATAAATGCAAGAACTGAATCAAAATCATCAAAATTATAGTGTTGACATTGCAAACAAAGATATAGAAATTGAAAGAATAAAACAAAATTTTGAGCTTATGCTCACAACCTTTGAAGACGACAAGAAAACAAAAATTGAATAGTTGAATGCTTCCATCAACAAGGTCATAGAACTGGAACAAGACTTGAAGGAATGCACTATAAAACCTCAAATGGAGTCCAAAGAAATTCAGACTGAACCAATTGTAACTGATGGATTCCAAATCCGCATTCCACCTCTGCTAATGAAATGGATGGAAAAGTGTTACTTCCTCATGAATGTCCAAGCTGAAAATTACAGGTTAAAGAAGGAACTAGTGCTCCCAAAGGAGTCATTTCATAGGGCCTATAGAGCGAAGTAGGATGCATGTCAACTTGTGGACTGTTTATTAAATTGTATAAGACCATCAAGAGTTTACTCCATGTTTTTGAATGAGAAATGGCTAAGATGGAAGTTGTTTAGGATCTATAATGATCAGCCCTATGAGCCCAATGATAAAGAGTTTGTTAAAATATATGTAGACTCAACCCCTGAAGACCAAGATCTAATTTGTGAATTCTTTTTGCTTGACTTATTATTAGAAAATCACATAGATTTCTTTGTCAACTTGTTCATTGGAAAGGTAGAACTAAGAGAATTTCTCTCCAACATGACGAATCAAATTCATTGGAAGGATCAGACAAGAGAGTTTGCACAGGAAGAAAAGACAGTGGGTCTGCAAATAAGGTCCCTGAATTCAAGGCCTGGTGATTTCAAATATACATTTTGGTCTCTCCTTGTTAATGATAAGATGAAGGAAAGATATGACAACAACCTCAATCTGTGTTATGATAATTTCATGGAAAATGGACAGAAGTTTATTGGAAAAGCATGGCATGCCTATGAATAAAGATTCACCCCACTACCAACTTACCTAAAGAAAAGAGGGGTCATTTCCCCTCTAAATATTAGGTGGTCATTTAGAAGAGCAGATGCCTTAGTTAAAATCCTAAGAAATCTTAGAAAAAAATGGATGGGAATGAAATTCAGACCTCCTTTACTACTCAATCCACCTCCGACATTCAATATTTCAACCGATCAGAATGATAGACTTTTCAATGAATGGAAGGAGAGTGTGATATTTCACAGAGGGTTCATTTATGACCCTATAGATTTTGATGCAACAACAAGGGAGGCACATGATCTCAGTGCCCCATATGAGGAATGAAATAAGACTCAGGGGTTTAACTATGGAGCAGGAGGACCTATTAGAAATTAGGTAGGGGAGGAAATGATGAGGTAAAAATAACCTCATCATAATAAAATTTAGAAATCTTACTTCTACCAACTCAATCCTAAGCCTGTGCCAATTTATTAAACTTTAGGAGAAATAATTTCTTATTTTAAGGAAAATTATGCTTTCTTTCTTTCTTTTGATCAATTGAGTAAATTTGCCAATGCAGGTTTAATGGGTTGACTTGAGTGCTTTTGTAGAAAATAGTCGGTCATCGAGTAGCTATTACAAAAGTTGAACTAGCACATACCTCAAGTGTGGTAAAGAATAGATGTTGTGAATCTACTCCTGAATACCAAGATGATGCACCGAGGATTTAGTTTTGTTCTTTAAAATTATGTTATTAAATATTCATGGCTCTTCTCGAGCCTTGTATATGATTATGAGCTTTAAAGACTTAAAAGTTATTTTTTAAGTTGTTCAAGACTTTTTCAATGGATATCCACATCATCTTAAATTTAGGATTTAGTTACAAGATTATATATTAGAATGTAATTTCATAAGTGATGAATAAGATAGAAGAAGTATCGTTATGTTGTTCACATGGTTTTCAAAATACTATTGAAATCGGTTACCTGATTTTTGTCTATTGGTAAACTGTTGAATTATGAGTGATGATGATTGTTCGTAATGGATAGACTCCAGAACTTGTAGCTTATGTGATTTAAAGATGAAGTATTCACCCACCAGCTGGCCACTCGAGGGGAGTTAGTTAGATAGATAAGTATTTTACTGTTCTATTGTTCATTTGTTTAAAGTTAGATAACTATTTGGTACAAGGTAACTAAGTTTGTTAAGAGTTGAGTTTGAAGTTTCAAAGTGCCATTGTTTTTAATTTCTATAAGTTATCTTTCCTAGTTGAAAAAATCCTTTACCATTTAAAAGATGTTTCATTGTTTGTTCACTTATTTTTCTACTTTCTTAGTATATCAGTTATTTAGTTTTCTTGTTTCTATGCTTTTTAGTTTAGTTGTGTTGCTTTCTAAATTAGTTGTCTTATGCTTTTTAATTTAGTATTTCCAGTTTTTCTTAGAATAAGATTATTTTCTAGTTAAATAGTAATGGCCTTAGGTTAAAATTGATTCCAATAGTTTAAAGTAAAACATAAAATATAAAATGAGTTATCCAAATCATCTTCTTTTGCAAACTGCCTTGGACACTGCCTAGTCGAGTAATTGACATTCAATATTCTAAATTAGTAGGACCTAATGACAATGTATCACTTTCACTATTAATTATCAGATCTGATATTAAAGGTTAATAAGGTTGAATAAGATTTAAGTTCTGTGATAACTGATTCACCCTTCCCCCCCCCCCCCACCTCTCAGTTTTCTATTCTTGTTTTTCCAATAGATAATACTTAATTTCATCATTTGATTTGCATTACTAGGTTTTGTTAGTTGAATGTTAAATTGTCTTTTCCAAGCTTTTGCTTGGTGTTGAACCCTTCAAAGCTAGAAATAACCCCTCCTAGGTCCTCCTTATTTAGAATTGACTCACCTTTGGGTTGATAGTTAATCCAATTTAGGATCCTAGGACATTATTGAATGACCTAAAGACAATAGAGGCATCTCACCACGCCCTATTTTCTTTATGGTTCAGTTGGTTTTCCATGGGATCTTGATCCTTATGGCTTGATCACCCCTCTTGATCGCTATCTCATTTTGATGGAATTGGTACACTTGGACCCCTCTTGATGTGTTTTGGTCTACTTTAGTGTTCATTTGAATCAAGTTGATCCTCTCAATAAAGTGGGTACTAGATGGAGTCACTAAAAAAGTATCCCTTCTACTTTTTCTAGCTTTTTTAGGCCCTCCATGTGGGTTTGGTTTAATTTTTCCTAGATTTAGTGTTGTAATATGGTTGACATATTCACATTAACTCTTGGGTCCTTGTGAATTAGTGGATTCTAATGTGTTTTATCAAATCATTAAACATAATAATCCTTTTTTTATCAAAATTAATTTTAAGATTGTCTTATTTATAGTGTTGTAACACACTTTAACACTTCTCTAGGATTTTCATTAATAATTCAGCTTTCTTATGATTTAATTGGCCCCATTTTGTATTCATAAGCCTCATTTATTATATATTTTCAAGGATAATCCCAAAACCAATCATTAACTAGTATAATTCATGTGTATCTATCTTGTCTGGCCTAAATTTAGGGATCTAAGACTCATTCACCACCCTGGGCAAATGGGTCCCACCTGGATCTTTTGGCTCCAAACTAGTTTTTATACATTTCAAAGCACTTTTAGTTTTTTTTCTCATACATTATGTCTAATGGGACTCATATGCCACCTTAGGCGAATGAGTCTTGTATCGTCTAAAATCAAATTTAATTCAAATTTTTGGTGGGATTTTATTCTCCTAGATCTGATGTCGACTTTTAGTGTTGTAATTTCAGGAATTCTTACATAATTTAGTATAAATACAAGGGTATTTCAATCATATTCATACCTAACATTCAAAAGAGTTCACAAGAGTAGGGTGATCCCACAATAGTGGTTTACAATTTTTGGGCAAACTGGACACTGCAATTATTATTTTTAACTAAATCTTCATATTTGGGCACCTATAGCGACTAAACCGTGAGGAATTTGAAGATGATGAAAACTAGAGTCTCATCACATTTTGTCTGTAGATTCTAAAAATATTTTTTTCAAAATTTTTGGAATCAGATTGCACTTTTTTTTCATCTCCCACGAAAACTAGTTTTTTTCAAAAAACAACATTTTTAAAAAGTGATGCTCACCGTATACAACATAACTTTTTTTGTTTAAAGGATAAAATTCTAATTTTTTTAAATTTAGATTTGTAACTACGATATCTAGCACTTGCATTTGGTCTCATAGATTTTTATTGAATATTTTTTTCTTAATCAAGTTTCGAAGTCAAACCAATTGCAATTCAGACATAAGCGGACTGTATACAACATAACTTTTTATGTATGTATCAAAATTAATTTTTTCCTTTTTTAATGGATCAAGGACAGTAATACCCAGCCTCAGCATATTTTTAAAAAAATTATTTTGATAATTTGCTATTTTTCCACATGTGCAGACCAAAGAGCTTCATTTTTGGTGAAAAATCTATGTTTAATAAAACTTAAAAATAAAGTACATAATAAAACCAAAACATATTAAAATTTAATTCATCGGATAGCTCGTTCTGAGGACTACTATTTTCTAGCTGGGTTTTTGAAGTCTTCTGCATTTTCATTTTCAAATTGAGCTTCGAAAGACAATTTTTTACAAAAAAAAATGAATGTTTTGGGAGATTGGGAAATTAGGGTGTTTGGCTCGGCCTAACCCCTTTAAAATAATCCAAGAAATTATTTTAATGGGGTTCATTCAAAACCACACAAAATTGGTTTGGCCGAACCCCCTCACTATACATCCGAAAGTCAAACATCTTTTCCATGTTTGTTTGTGTTTTTCCGAGCTCCTGTGTAAACGACGGCGACCCTCGTGCTTCCAACCCTGTCAACTAAAAGAGATATTTTACAGGTTAAAAAATGATGAATATTTTTATAATGTTTGTTATTGTTGCATTTTTTTTTACTGTTATAAGTTTTTTTAAGTTTTTTTAAGTTTTTTCAAGTTTTTTCAAGTTTTTTCAAGTTTTTTCAAGTTTTTGTGATAGATTTTTTGCATTTTGGAGAAAAAATTGTTGTTGGTTTAAATCAATCATTTGTATTTTGAAGAAGAAAATGGGACAAAAAGCAAAAAGAAAAAACAAAGCTCAATGAAAATTTTCAAAAGATAAAGAAGAAAATAGACGCAAACAAAATTTGACAAATTATCATAGAAGGAAACAAGGTACGTGTTTATTTCTTCTTTTTCTCGTCAAATATGGGTAAATTTATTTATTTACAATTTAGCGGGTTTATCATATGTTTTATCTAGCAACAAGAAAAATGCATCAAAATACATCAAATAATTGATATATAAGAAAATTGAAGGTTCCTCATTTCATTTTTTTGGAAATGAAAACTCAAATGCACATCATCAATGAGTTCTATAAAACTAAAATCTGCAAGTTATCACTAGATTTTATGAATCCTTATACTAAATATTTTACTAGTTTTGATCTACAATATATTCTCTTTATTTGTATTTTTTTGTGGCACCCAATTTTGCATCTATCTATGTTTATGTCCTTCTTTAAATTATTATATTTATTTCATCCAATTGTGCATCATCAATTATATAGATATGGTAGAAACACCATCTTTCACCAGTATTTCCTCCTCTATCTTGGTATCTCCCTTTGTATCAATACATGAAAATCAATAGTAGGGAAATCATTATGTATAACCAAATTGGATAAAAGAAGATGACACAAGATAATTCAACAAAAAAGAATTTCTAAACTCATCTAAAAAACCTAAATAGTGATAATTAGTTGAGAAGGCGGGGATAGCTCAAACACCCCACAAACACACAAAGATTGGTAAAAATTATTAATATTATAATAAATAGAATCATATTAGTTAACAATAACTATTTTTGGATTATGATAGATTTAACAAGTATGATGAATATTCACATAAAATATACATTAACTAAATAAGTTTATATGCGAGGAACATATAATGTAGAAATATGTATCTAAAATAATATTTTCTAAATTTTCTAACACATAATCTAACGTTAGAATTAGAATATTCTTCATAACAATGAAATAATTCATAAAAAAATAAACATATTGATAGTAAAAATAAAAATGTATTGAATTTGATTACCTAAATAAAAAGTTGAAAGTTTTAACTAACTTTATTCCTAGATAAGATTAATAACACAAAAATACTATCCAAAATAGATAAATCAACAAGTGTAAATGGTCTTATCTAAATTGGTTTCACCTATATAAACTATGCAAACTTATTTTTCCTTATAAAAAAAAGTACTATATTTTTATTAAACAAAATATTAAAATGGGATTTAATTATAAACAAAGAAAAACCTAGAATGAAAGTTGAGAAATAGATATCTTGAATCGTGTGATAGGAATCTAGAATATGAATCAATAGAAGATAATAAAAATTAAATCGTGTTTCCTAGATGGTAGCATGACTACATTAAGACCTCTATATGACTACATAGATTTTTGTCAAGTACATAAAAAATACCAGTTTATGCAAAAAATTGAAAGTCTATAAAATAAGAATAAAATACACAACCAATAACAAGAAACTAAATAGTAGAATAACACATAAATTTTGTAAAATAAATTAAATGATATAAAATGGTCATAATGTTATTTAAACTGAACTCTAAGATAATATAATTATGATAGATAGGAAAAGACACAAAACCTTCATATGAAGAGATTTCCAAGAATACATGTAGCTAGTTCCACAAAGGGAAAGGGGTGAATTTTGGTTATCTTACCAATATTGTCAAATCCCTAATTTGGTATTTTTACCTCCACAAATAATCAAATAAAAATACATTAGATTAATATGGTTGTGCTCTTATCCTATGTGCATCTAGAACTAAGATGAGTGCAACATAAAAAAATATATATAATCTATAGCAATAAGTGCATCCCTTAGATATATGAAAAAAGAAAATTTGAGAAGATGGATCAACAAGCATTTCCAAGAGAGATATGAATCTACAAGAAGAAATATGAAAATTTGTGATTATGATATTTTCTTAGGTAGCTTCCTCAATGAATATAGCCATCTAAATATGTCATCTTCTTCTAGACATCTCTTTCTTTTGCTATAGATTCTTATCATAATCTTAATCTATATTCATATTCAAAGATATATGCACTATCTAGCCCTCCATGATGTATAAAATGTTAATTCTTCTTTTTGGGAGTCAAAGATTTCATTACATTCTACATGAACCAATTTGAGATTAAACAAAATTTTAAAAGCACCAAAGAGTCATTTTGAATCTCAAACACCGCAAAATTTATTTTTCCTTTAAACCCAATAGGTTCAAGACCTTTATATTAGATACCATGTGCTAATGAAAATTTTGGATCTTCTCCCTCATCTAGTACTATATCATAGAGAGTATCATGTAAATTTGGTTTCCCAAGCTCCTCCCAATTTATTTTAAGAATAATTTTAACATCTACTCCCAAGTTTATTAATATATTTTTCATCCATAAAAATGAGTTCTATATGATTGTGCCCATTTAAAAATATTAAGATGTGAAAGAGATGCATTTTGTTGTAATTATCATGTTCTTAGAATTAATGTCTATTCTAACATGTTCCAAGCCAAAAATTTAATTATGAGTGCTGAAATTTATATATATTTGTTGTTTTATAATTTGAAAATTAGATTTTGTTTAGTATTAATAGATAGGGATTGAAGGTTGAGACACAAATCCTAACGATCTCTTGTAATGGGATACCTTATCTAGAAGAAAAATAAAATATTTAAATTTACTAGATCTTGACTATCTACTTAGGTACAAAGAGGCTCATAGACTTACAACGTGCTATCTAAGATTTTTGTCCCGGTTTTCTATCTTTTTTTTCATTATTTTTTTCTTGTTTTTTTTATTTCTAGATTAGAGTTTTTTTTTTTGTTTGTGCTACTAATCTGTTTGTTTTAGCATGTGTCCAGCTGGAATTAGCTAAATATTATTTTAATTGTTTTTTTTCTTTACAACTTGCATTTTACATGCATTGGTTAAAAAAGAAGAGACATGCAAATGCATATGGGTTAAAAAGGACAACACACTTTATTTTTCATTGGGTTTAAAATTAACTCTTAGATAGAAAACACTACAAACGGTTAAAATTAACCCAGGTTTGCTTGACAAACACTACAAATGGATAAAATGAACCTTGTGCATTCTTTGTTTGTTCACATTTTGATTTTGGTTTAAAAAGAACACCATGCGAGTGTGATATGAAATATTCATGTGCTTTTTCTTTGTTTTTAAACAAAGATCAATTGAACTATGAATATTTTGGTTCGCTTTTGTTAAGCCTTAGATCTTGGGCCTGCTTTGGTGGGAAAAATTACTCACCCCAAAGCGACTCAAACCGGGAACACGCTAAAGCCAAGCGACGCCCAATCGGTATATAAATTCGAATGTTAAGGAAAGCTTAGCATTACAGAACTTCCTGCGGACAAGCAATTGGCTCCCCAGTACCCTTGTGGTGCGTCAAAACCTGTAGACCCTAACCTCTACAGACTGGGATGATAATGCCTCTCGCGTGGCCTTCTGAACGGGTGCCCGAAATAAATCCTTTGTTTTAGAAAACCACAAACCTTCTATTCTTTGGTGCAGCAACGGTCATTGCCAAGGCACCCGCACCTGCGCAGTACTTAGTAGAAATGATCAATCTGTCATGGGAGTTTCATGGAGATTGGAAGCTTGGTTGCCCTGAGAAGTGAGTGCAATGTAAGGGGGAGCCCATGGGGCTAAGCTTCTGAAATTCATTCGCTAAGGATATGCGGTTCGTGGGATCCATAAGAATATTGTCCTTGCAGCCTTAGGATTTTTTTTTTGTAAATGTCTTCTATGTGGTTGATTTTCATTCTTTACAACACCACGTGTTTGCCAACTATTTTCAGACAACATGAACAAATGAGCATCATCCTCCAAATCTGAATCAATACAGTCAAACTATCAAGAGTCCCCTAACACCACCCATGACACTAAGTCACAAAAACCTTCCATTAGTCATACCCACCCTAACCTTGACAAGGGAAACCAACCATCCACATCATATCCTATTCCTTCATTCATGTCATATCCTATTCCTCCAATCATTTCATATCCTAATCCTCCATCCACGTCATATCCTAGTCCTCCATCCACGTCATATCCTTGCATCGTAGCCAAATTTGGACCTAGAGTTGCATTTGACCTCTTGCATTCTTAACTTATCACATCATATCATACCAATTTCATATATGTCATCTTAGAATCATATCCTTTTCATTGCATCCTAGTCCTTAAATATTCCTACTCTTGCATACATAGAATGTATCATTTCACCTAGGTCTTGCATGTACAACCCCTTGCATATATATCAAGATCATATCATGCCTAAGTTCCAAGTTGCATACATTCCATGCTCAAAATTTAGTCCTTTGTATAGTCATCATTGATCAAATAGAACCCTTAGCTCTTGCACGAGTTCCACTACTCTTCATAGGTCTCAAAACCAATCCATTTTTATCTATCGCCCACATCACTTAAGGTTTATCATGGACTTTCAAGTTAGGGAAAATACATTATCCTTGCATGTCTAGGGAAATCCTTTTGGAGTCCATCATCTCCTGCATACCCTCTCTTGATCATTATTCCCTTGTGTTTATCCATCATAACACAAGTCAAGCCTTGCATCGTAACCAAATTTGGACCTAGAGTTGCATTTGACCTCTTGCATTCTTAGCTTATCACATCATATATCATACCATTTTCATATATCCTGGATCTTAGAATCATATCCTTTTCATTGCATCCTAGTCCTTACATATTCCTACTCTTGCATACATAGATCATATCACATAGTCCATGTATACATATATATCATTTCACCTAGGTCTTGCATGTACAACCCCTTGCATATATATCAAGATCATATCATGCCTAAACTTTCCAAGTTGCATACATTCCATGAATTTAGTCATTTGCATAGTCATCATTGATCAAATAGAACCCTTAGCTCTTGCACGAGTTCCACTACTCTTCATAGGTCTCAAAACCAATCCATTTTTTATCTATCGCCCACATCACTTAAGGTTTATCATGGACTTTCAAGTTAGGGAAAATACCATTATCCTTGCGTGTCTAGGGAAATCCTTTTGGAGTCCATCATCTCCTGCATACCCTCTCTTGATCAATGTTCCCTTGTGTTTATCCATCATAACACAAGTCAAGCCTTGCATCGTAACCAAATTTGGACCTAGAGTTGCATTTGACCTCTTGCATTCTTAGCTTATCACATCATATATCATACCATTTTCATATATCCTGGATCTTAGAATCATATCCTTTTCATTGCATCCTAGTCCTTACATATTCCTACTCTTGCATACATAGATCATATCACATAGTCCGTGTATACATATATATCATTTCACCTAGGTCTTGCATGTACAACCCCTTGCATATATATCAAGATCATATCATGCCTAAACTTTCCAAGTTGCATACATTCCATGAATTTAGTCATTTGCATAGTCATCATTGATCAAATAGAACCCTTAGCTCTTGCACGAGTTCCACTACTCTTCATAGGTCTCAAAACCAATCCATTTTTTATCTATCGCCCACATCACTTAAGGTTTATCATGGACTTTCAAGTTAGGGAAAATACCATTATCCTTGTGTGTCTAGGGAAATCCTTTTGGAGTCCATCATCTCCTGTATACCCTCTCTTGATCAATGTTCCCTTGTGTTTATCCATCATAACACAAGTCAAGCCTTGCATCGTAACCAAATTTGGACCTAGAGTTGCATTTGACCTCTTGCATTCTTAGCTTATCACATCATATATCATACCGTGTTCATATATCATACCAATTTCATATATCCTGGATCTTAGAATCATATCCTTTTCATTACATCCTAATCCTTACATATCCCTGCTCTTGCATACATAGATCATATCACATAGTCCATGTATACATATATATCATTTCACCTAGGTCTTGCATGTACAACCCCTTGCATATATATCAAGATCATATCGTGCCTAAACTTTCCACGTTGCATACATTTCATGAATTTAGTCATTTGCATAGTCATCATTGATCAAAAAGAACCCTTAGCTCTTGCACGAGTTCCACTACTCTTCATAGGTCTCAAAACCAATCCATTTTTTATCTATCACCCACATCACTTAAGGTTTATCATGGAATTTCAAGTTAGGGAAAATACCATTATCCTTGCCTGTCTAGGGAAATCCTTTTGGAGTCCATCATCTCCTGCATACACTCTCTTGATCATTGTTCCCTTGTGTTTATCGATCATAACACAAGTCAAGCCTTGCATCGTAACCAAATTTGGACCTAGAGTTGCATTTGACCTCTTGCATTCTTAGCTTATCACATCATATATCATACCATTTTCATATATCATGGATCTTAGAATCATATCCTTTTCATTGCATCCTAGTCCTTACATATTCCTACTCTTGCATACATGGATCATATCACATAGTCCATGTATACATATATATCATTTCACCTAGGTCTTGCATGTACAACCCCTTGCATATATATCAAGATCATATCGTGCCTAAACTTTCCAAGTTGCATACATTCCATGAATTTAGTCATTTGCATAGTCATCATTGATCAAATAGAACCCTTAGCTCTTGCACGAGTTCCACTACTCTTCGTAGGTCTGAAAACCAATCCATTTTTTATCTATCGCCCACATCACTTAAGGTTTATCATGGAATTTCAAGTTAGGGAAAATACCATTATCCTTGCGTGTCTAGGGAAATCCTTTTGGAGTCCATCATCTCCTTCATACCCTCTCTTGATCAATGTTCCCTTGTGTTTATCCATCATAACACAAGTCAAGCCTTGCATCGTAACCAAATTTGGACCTAGAGTTGCATTTGCCCTCTTGCATTCTTAGCTTATCACATTATATATCATACCATTTTCATATATCTTGGATCTTAGAATCATATCCTTTTCATTGCATCCTAGTCCTTACATATTCCTACTCTTGCATACATAGATCATATCACATAGTCCATGTATACATATATATCATTTCACCTAGGTCTTGCATGTACAACCCCTTGCATATATATCAAGATCATATCATGCCTAAACTTTCCAAGTTGCATAAATTCCATGAATTTAGTCATTTGCATAGTCATCATTGATCAAATAGAACCCTTAGCTCTTGCACGAGTTCCACTACTCTTCATAGGTCTCAAAACCAATCCATTTTTTATCTATCGCGCACATCACTTAAGGTTTATCATGGACTTTCAAGTTAGGGAAAATACCATTATCCTTGCGTGTCTAGGGAAATCCTTTTGGAGTCCATCATCTCCTGCATACCCTCTCTTGATCAATGTTCCCTTGTGTTTATCCATCATAACACAAGTCAAGCCTTGCATCGTAACCAAATTTGGACCTAGAGTTGCATTTGACCTCTTGCATTCTTAGCTTATCACATCATATATCATACCATTTTCATATATCATACCAATTTCATATATCCTAGATCTTAGAATCATATCCTTTTCATTGCATCCTAGTCCTTACGTATTCCTACTCTTGCATACATAGATCATATCACATAGTCCGTGTATACATATATATCATTTCACCTAGGTCTTGCATGTACAACCCCTTGCATATATATCAACATCATATCATGCCTAAACTTTCCAAGTTGCATACATTCCATGAATTTAGTCATTTACATAGTCATCATTGACCAAATAGAACCCTTAGCTCTTGCACGAGTTCCACTACTCTTCATAGGTCTCAAAACCAATCCATATTTTATCTATCGCCCACATCACTTAAGGTTTATCATGGACTTTCAAGTTAGGGAAAATACCATTATCCTTGCGTGTCTAGGGAAATCCTTTTGGAGTCCATCATCTCCTACATACCCTCTCTTGATCATTGTTCCCTTGTGTTTATCCATCTTAACACAAGTCAAGCCTTGCATCGTAACCAAATTTGGACCTAGAGTTGCATTTGACCTCTTGCATTCTTAGCTTATCACATCATATATCATACCATTTTCATATATCATACCATTTTCATATATCATACAATTTTCATATATCCTGGATCTTAGAATCATATCCTTTTCATTGCATCAAGTCCTTACATATTCCTACTCTTGCATACATAGATCATATCACGTAGTCCATATATACATATATATCATTTCACCTAGGTCTTGCATGTACAACCCCTCGCATATATATCAAGATCATATCGTGCCTAAACTTTCTAGGTTGCATACATTCCATGAATTTAGTCATTTGCATAGTCATCATTGATCAAATAGAACCCTTAGCTCTTGCACGAGTTCCACTACTCTTCGTAGGTCTGAAAACCAATCCATTTTTTATCTATCGCCCACATCACTTAAGGTTTATCATGGACTTTCAAGTTAGGGAAAATACCATTATCCGTGCATGTCTAGGGAAATCCTTTTGGAGTCCATCATCTCCTTCATACCCTCTCTTGATCAATGTTCCCTTGTGTTTATCCATCATAACACAAGTCAAGCCTTGCATCGTAACCAAATTTGGACCTAGAGTTGCATTTGACCTCTTGCATTCTTAGCTTATCACATTATATATCATACCATTTTCATATATCTTGGATCTTAGAATCATATCCTTTCCATTGCATCCTAGTCCTTACATATTCCTACTCTTGCATACATAGATCATATCACATAGTCCATGTATACATATATATCATTTCACCTAGGTCTTGCATGTACAACCCCTTGCATATATATCAAGATCATATCGTGCCTAAACTTTCAAAGTTGCATACATTCCATGAATTTAGTCATTTGCATAGTCATCATTGATCAAATAGAACCCTTAGCTCTTGCACGAGTTCCACTACTCTTCATATGTCTAAAAACCAAACCATTTTTTATCTATCGCCCACATCACTTAAGGTTTATCATGGACTTTCAAGTTAGGGAAAATACCATTATCCTTGCGTGTCTAGGGAAATCCTTTTGGAGTCCATCATCTCCTGCATACCCTCTCTTGATCAATGTTCCCTTTTGTTTATCCATCATAACACAAGTCAATCCTTGCATCGTAACCAAATTTGGACCTAGAGTTGTATTTGACCTCTTGCATTCTTAGCTTATCACATCATATATCATACCATTTTCATATATCATACCAATTTCATATATCCTGGATCTTAGAATCATATCCTTTTCATTGCATCCTAGTCCTTACATATTCCTACTCTTGCATACATAGATCATATCACATAGTCCATGTATACATATATATCATTTCACCTAGGTCTTGCATGTACAACCCCTTGCATATATATCAAGATCATATCGTGCCTAAACGTTCCAAGTTGGATACATTCCATGAATTTAGTCATTTGCATAGTCATCATTGATCAAATAGAACCCTTAGCTCTTGCACGAGTTCCACTACTCTTCCTAGGTCTCAAAACCAATCCATTTTTTATCTATTGCCCACATCACTTAAGGTTTATCATGGACTTTCAAGTTAGGTAAAATACCATTATCCTTGCGTGTCTAGGGAAATCCTTTTGGAGTCCATCATCTCCTGCATACCCTCTCTTGATCATTGTTCCCTTGTGTTTATCCATCATAACACAAGTCAAGCCTTGCATCGTAACCAAATTTGGACCTAGAGTTGCATTTGACCTCTTGCATTCTTAGCTTATCACATCATATATCATACCATTTTCATATATCCTGGATCTTAGAATCATATCCTTTTCATTGCATCCTAGTCCTTACATATTCCTACTCTTGCATACATAGATCATATCACATAGTCTATGTATACATATATATCATTTCACCTAGGTCTTGCATGTACAACCCCTTGCATATATATCAAGATCATATCGTGCCTAAACTTTCCAAGTTGCATACATTCCATGAATTTAGTCATTTGCATAGTCATCATTGATCAAATAGAACCCTTAGCTCTTGCACGAGTTCCACTACTCTTCATAGGTCTCAAAACCAATCCATTTTTTATCTATCGCCCACATCACTTAAGGTTTATCATGGACTTTCAAGTTAGGGAAAATACCATTATCCTTGCGTGTCTATGGAAATCCTTTTGGAGTCCATCATCTCCTGCATACCCTCTCTTGATCATTGTTCCCTTGTTTTTATCCATCATAACACAAGTCAGGCCTTGCATCGTAACCAAATTTGGACCTAGAGTTGCATTTGACCTCTTGCATTCTTAGCTTATCACATCATAGATCATACCATTTTCATATATCCCATCTTTGAATCATATCCTTTTCAAATGCATTTTTTCCATGGAATTCTTAAGTTCAAGAATCTTGATTTCATTTGATTTCATATGTTCAACTCCACTTATATATCACCATCTCTCACTTTCTTTGCACAATATTTTGTGACATGTACAAATGGCTCAACAAGCAGGAAGTTCTCAAGCAGAAGTCGAGCCCAATCTAGATATTGGACCAAATGAATCAGTTGAAGAACACATGGACCTTGAAGATAGGGAGGAGGCCCGAGTTCAAACAATGCATGTTGGAGAGGGGTCGGGATCACTTCCTTCTACACCAATGGATGAGCATATAAAAGTAGCTGAAATAGTGGGGAAACAAATTTCTTATAGAAATTTAGATCATTTACTTGAAGTGGATATGGAGAAACTGAAATGTTATGCCGACCAACCTAAAAATACAAGTAAGAGGTCAATGACTAAATCTGTTAATAGAATAATCCATGATCATTTCAATCATCTTGAAACACTTGAAAAAACCCAATTGTTATCACATTTACTTCTTCGTGATGAGCTCAAAGAGTCATTACAATTGTTGGATGTACTTTCTACATCGAATAAGAGGAAACACATGAGACTGCAAAAAGATATTGTTGAAAATGTAAAAAAAGGTTTAGATTCCATTGGGAAAGGATCTCGATCAGTGGATAGAACCATTGCAAGAAAGGTGATTTTGACATCTGTTTTAAATAAAGAAATATCCAAAAAAAGAAAAATGTCAGCGCTTTCCACCTAATTTGGTTATAGTAGAACCACACTAATAAAATATGAGAAAAAGAGAAAGGTTTTAGATGATATTTCTAAAGGCAATTGGACAATTATGTGTAGAGCTCCTCGTTCTGACAGGATTGAAGATGTTGTTAGGAACTTGATCTCAAGTTTTTGGAATGATTAGACCTGTCCGTCATCAAATACTAGAGATGTTATGAGGCCCAGGATTGGACCTGTTATTTATGAAGAACATATTAAACATTGGCTAGACATAACACAGCTTGAGATGTATATGAACTTTTATAATATGTATACTCATATAAAGATTGGGCAAACAATGTTTGAAAGGTTAAAGCCATACTATGTGAAGATAAACAAGTTTTTTGAAACTTGTTGTTGTCATTATCACATTGAATTTGATCTCTACTATCAGGTGTTTTGAAAGATGAGAGAAGAAAGACATGGTTTTCAAAAGGCACCTCCTAAACTGGTAAGTTTGTTCATAAAGGATCTATTATGTGATCATGAAAATGGACTTCAAATAAAATGCATAAAAGGACTTTGTGAAACATGTGGAAATTTGACTAACTTTCCTTCAACGAGTGAAAATGTTGACCTAACAAAGACAGTAAATTGCAAAAGTTACAAGTATGTAAACTTACAAACAAATTTTGGGAAAGAATCCACAAGGTTAAACTATGTAGAAGAGGAGATACCTATTAGGAAATTTATGGAAGATTTTGAAAAATTGATACAACCATACATACAGCATTCCTTTTATGCTAAGTGGCAAGCACATCAATTTCAAACATTAAGAGATACTTTCCCACTTGGAACAATTCTATCAGTAGTTGACTTTGCAGAAAATTACTCTTTTATACATCAAAAAGAGATTCAATCAGAATATTACTTTTCAAAACAGGTCACTATTATGGTTCATGTGTGTTATCGACATGCACAATTGGAATTAGATGGTGTTGAGAGTACAGATGAACAACGAGCCATCAAGAAAGAATATCACTTTTATATTAGTGATGATAAAGAGAATGACACACTTTTTGTACAACATTGTTTTACAAAATGTTTTTCTGAGAATTTGAGAAGCAGGGGTGTAAAATTTGAAAAACATTTTGTATGGTCACATGGATGTGCAACACAATTCAAATCATCATGGTCATTTTATGCACTTTCTAGTTATCATAAAATTTACAACATACCACATGTTTGGAGTTTCTTTGAGAGTGGGCATGGAAAGGGTGAACATGATGGCGCAGGAGCTTGCATCAAACATGCTTTAAGAAAGCATCAAATGAGTTATTCAGAAGATCATATAGATGATGCACATGATGTTTTTGAATGGTGCAAGAAACACTTTGCATCAAATGAGGTCGACACATCTTCAAGAACAAACCAAAACATTCCACATAGAGTGTTTTGGGAGATATCGGGAATGTATAAATATATATACACACATGTTCAAGTTCATATAAGTTTTTTGCAATTACATTTAATATCTAGGTGTGGATAGAAGATCGATTCATGGATGCAAGAGGGTAGAAAAAACAAGATCTTTGCATTGTGTTATGAGTTCAAATAATCACTTTGGATGGACATTATACACGAGAGATTACTCTTGTTTCTGCACTGAGTGCACTGCGGGAAACTCTCATGCATGCAACAATGAAGAACTTGAATATGTTAGTAAATGGGATATGGTGCCACTATTTGTTTCAGACACATACGATGAAAATGAGGATGAAAGATTTCAAGACATTCCTTTGATTTCAATTGATTATGACCATATTTCAGGATTGGTTAGAAAAGGTACATGTGTAAGTTTTCAATAATTTAAATATTATATAAATTTAATGATCTTTAACTTGTGTAGAGACAATTCTATTTTTTTTAGAATTTTATTGTGTAAATTTGGTGTACAGGAGATGTTTTTACAGTTATAGCAGAGCCTGGAAACATAGAAGGTGCTAGCTATTATTTACTGTGTTGCACAAAAGAGAGGAATAAGCTAACACGGCCTGAAACAAATGATGGAATGTTATTTCCCACAAGTGAGTTTGAATTTCAAATTATATATATACATTGTGTACATGTGTACATTACATTAAAAACATTAAATATATATTGTACAAACCTTGAGCACGCAAATGTTGTACACATGCACATGTATTACCTCAGGTTCATGTTTATCATGCAGGTTCTGTTGTTGTGCAAGGGATATATCTAAAACAAGTCAAATTTGTTCAAAATGGGATTCATTTTGTGGACTATCAAGTTGATAACAAGGTATATCAATATAGTCACCTTATAATTGCTACCGCCCTACATCTTCATGTAGTTCCACATGCACGTGGACAAAAAAAATGGAGACTAGATAGTGATGACCATCAAAAAAATTTACATGTTATTCAAGAGCAGGTTGAACCAAAATGTTTGAGTTAGATTATATCCATGATTTTCAAGTTCACTTGTACATGTGCATACATGTTCAAGACAAGAACTTATAGTAACTTGTTTGAACTCTGGATTGTTTTAGTTACTTAGAATATATGTTGATGACAAGTGTTTTAAATTTGGTTGGACACAAATTAGGGGTTGAAATACATTGAGAACCTTAAATTGAGTAGATATTTCCAATTATATATTTGTTCCATGGAATTCAAGTACTTGTTATGTAAATAATGTGCAAACCTTGTCATAAAAAAATTCATTGGAAGAGTGATGGTGGGAGTAGAAGAAAATCTAGTGTTAGTTTCAAGGATCCCCCAAATCTAGCATCTCAACAAAAAATACAATTGGCACACAAGGAGATGTTACATGAATACATCTCAAGATGTTTCTTCTCCTATACATCCAAGAAAATTCATTGATTCATTAGTCCATGTCTTCTATATATATAAAGTGAATGTTGTCTCAATCTTCTTTTTTGCTGTAGAAAAAGAAACCTAACATATTAAAATTTGTGTCTTGTAGAATGTTGTACCAAACAAAAAATCCCAAAAGTGTCTTGTAGAATGTTTATGCTTCGTGTTGGTTGGTGAATAGTGAAAATGTGCACAATTCTCCTCATTGTGCACGTATTTACTTGTTGGTTGAATATATGGTTGCCCCATAAGTATTAGAGAGTGCATATGTATAAGAATATGTCATATACATTTATGCTTAAATTAAATTGAGGAATACAATGATTTGATTGGTTAACTTATGGTTGTATCAAGGAAGCATTAAGTCATATTTTTCTTTAGGATTAACACCTTTTTTTCCAAAGTTATATTTGTATCTTCATTGGTTTGAGATCTTTTGGCAGTAGGATTTTGTACCATCCGTAGATGTATTCATGTATAGTTGTGTACAACATTTATTTCATGATTTTAGGGTTACTTGGTTACATACATATCTAAGTTGAAATATTCCAATTTTTGCATTGAGAATATGTGGTTACATCTTTCTTTACAATAGATCTTGATGCATATCTTCTATCTTCTCTTTGTGTCTATTGGTTGTCCCATCTTAGACCCACTAAGAAAATAAAATGTCTTATTGAATACTAGGGATTCCTCTTGTTTATTATTTTATTATAAGTTATTACATGCATTGGATACATTTTAACCTCAATCCTAGATAATTTGGTGCATAAAATCTACATGTATATTAAGATAAAGTTGATTTTCACATGTCAACATAACTAAGTATTCAAAAACAATCAATCACATTTTTCACCTAATTTTACTTTTCTTAAATCATTTTCTACATTCCTCCTCTTCTTTTCTTCCATCATCTTCTATATTTCATATGAAATTTTCCTCATAATTCTTCTTTTGAGAGCTAACTTGTGTATTTTTTACACAAATAATCTCTTCAGTCCAATCATCATCAACCACCTAATATTTTCTTATTCCTCCACCTAATTGAGGCATAGCATTATTTTTCTCATCTCTTTTAATCCGTTCTTCTTAAGTTCTTTTTTTTTAAACACTGTTATTTTGAACATCATCTTGTAAGACACTAAAATAATTTTGTCAAACCACTATTATTATTTTATCATATACCATAATTAAGATCCATTATTACTCATTATCATCCATTAATACTTTATTACAATTTAGTGAATTAATTCCTATTATTGTGCTTAAATGATGCATTTTATAATCATTATTGTACATATTTAAATTCTTATATGAGTATATGGTTCTATTTTTATATACATAGAAAGAAAACATTCAAGATCATATATATCCAAGGCATGCATGTGCAGAATATTTATTGTGATCAACATGTGAATAAACTTAATTATAAAGTGGCATTCATTTCCTAAAATTCTACTCTAGAGAGATCAAATGTATATATCATATAAGGAAATGTAAGTTGTAAGAGATCATCAAATAAGCAAATGTACATGTATATTGAATATAAGCGAATGTATACATATATCATATAAACATGTAAACATATCAATATTGATCAATGTATAAACATGTAACATGTTATAAGAAAAGTTCCAAATGTATGTATATCATAAAAGCAAATGTAAGTTAGAGATCATCGAATATGGAATACTAAAGATCATCATATAAGGAAATGTCGAATACTAAAAATCATCATATATAGCAAATGTAAGTTAGAGATAATCAAATGTCAAATACTAGAAATATCATCATATAAGCAAATACAACTAATATGCAGGGCCTAATATGAATGTTGACTCCTAGTCAAACGACCATCTGAATGAGAATGGTCCTGCTCTAATGGATGTGTTGAGCCCTGCAAATAAAATGGTGTAGAAAATGTGTTAAATACATATAATTTATATTAAATATGTATCTAGATCTATGCATGTACATATACACATGTATATATAAAAATTTAAAACTCACATGTCCACTAGCATCAGATTCATCCATAGAGTCACGTCGATGTGCATGATCTGGAACAAGGCTAGGAGTGACATTAGGTATGTCCACCTACAAATATATAAATTCATATATATCTAGTTAAATTAAAACTAAAATTTTAAAATAATTATAAAGGAGTTGAAACATGCACATGCACATGCACACATACATGCACATCATCTAATATCGGATGACTTGAGTCCTCTGAAATGGCCACCTCCACCATATCAACTATATGATCAAGCGATGAATCAATATCTGCATCCCTCTGATATATCTCATGTCGTACCAACAATGATGAGTGGAGAGGACTATGTAGGTGAGATGGCATCGACAATAATGAACTGGCACCAGCCAACATCTTAGTAAAACCCATAGTCTATGCAGCTATCGAATGATCAGATGGTGGATCCTGATGTGCACTAGTGTTGGGTTGAGAGTGATGGGATCCTGGAAGTGAACGCTCTCCATGTGCCAAATGATCTCTAACATGCTCTATACCGATCCCATAGTCTAATGCAATGAAAGCATATGCCTCCAAGATTTCCTCAGCCAAACAAAGCAAAGTCCTGTGTGCCATATATCCTGTAAGTGCCTCAAGCTCTGTGGGAGTAGGGATGCCCGCTGATGTGAAAAGATCCATGGTGGTCCACTGTGCTGAAGATGGCGTGGGTCAGGGATGTCTAGACATCAAATACTGACCTACATAATCAGTACATATCCTACTGGTGGTAGCTATAATGTCACCTATAGTATCAATTGCTTCCTTTTGGGAAGAAACGCCAACCTCATCTGCTATGGGGGCTAGAGCTAGGGTGAGAGTAGTTGACCTCTCACCAACCAATACCCTAAACACTGGGGTTGGTCTATCTGCTCGACGATAAGTGGGTTTGTCAGCAATCCTGCCACGCCCCTAACCAACATATGGTGGAACGTCTAGGTAGTTGACTTTGAGGCCCAAATGGACCTCAACATACAACTGCTGAACAAAATATAATGGAATCTAGTCATTGTTCGGGTATTGACCATGTGCTGCGAGAAATCGTGGGTAGATCAATGAGGCCATATCACGATCAACACATCTAGTGACCTGGTATCCCCTAACCTTACATTTATTTTGATAAAATGGAGAACAATTGGTTTTTATCATTTCTTTGGTCACACTATCCTGTATTTGTTTAAGGGGAACCTCACCATGTACTTCTTCCCACATGTGGGAAAGAATAGAAGCTACTCTATCTGGAGAAAATGCACTTGTCCTCTCAAGTTCATCTCTTAGTTTTTCAAGACTATGCAATATTAAAATGCATGGTTCAGAATATATCCCGGGGTTTACATTTTGCGCTAATGAGTCTTTCAATTTATTAATCTCATTATTGGTATTTTCAAACAAAGATTCCGGAGGTGGAGCATCCGCATTATCCATGTTATGTATGTATGTGTACCTAAAGGAGCAATGAGACCTTAGTTTAAATAATATATCTAGATATAAGGAATAGAAATCTAAAACAGTTCTAATAATTCATCTACTCATCAATAATATTTCCATACCATTAGTTCACAAAACATGTTCAACATCTATCATAGTTTTTAATTTAATCAAAACATTCACATTACTAGATTGCACAAAAAACATAATCTAAAACAATTATAAAATTTAAATTTACAAGTGTGCGTGTGCACTCTAGAACAAAATGTGTCATTAAAGACAATTTAAAAAACATTGATAAAGGTTGCATCTAAGATTTATTTCCTACAACTAGTAATAAAGGGAAAACATTATTACTTAACATTGAAAATAAAAATGTTGAACATGAAAGCAAAAATGTTGCAAAATGTTATGAAACACCTAGATTGAAAAGAGTAACATCATAGAAAAATAAGAATTCAAATTTAGAAATATTTTTGAATAATGTAGAAATGAACCCCATGATATTAAAATTATACTCCATGATCCAATTGTTGATAATATTAATAAAATTGATAACACACATAAAAAAATGAAAGTCATTGTATCTCCAAGTTACATAAGAAGAGAGAGGACCTTTCTGAATTAGAATACTGACCAAATTTTACAAGAGTGTGGTACAATTAAAATACCAAATTTATCTAAGGACTTATTAGATTTATTTTAATGTGTTAGATACAATGATTGTAATTTCTGTAAAAATCACATTTAAATGAGAAGCATTTATAATGCGGTGGGTTATCAAAGTTTATATCATGTACCCATTATGGAAGAAAAATGATCTCAGAAATAAAATGTTTGAGAAAAAGAGATATGAGATAGTAAAATACAATTTGAAGAGTGGAGGTGAAGATTCTAGATGTGAGTTGGTCACAAGAGAAGCACTGCTAATTTTATTTATGATTTTAAGAATATTTTTTATAAGTATGCAATACATAGCCCCTATTCTTGATGGTTAGATCAACAAGTCAAGGTGTGCAAGGATTTTTCCTAATTGGAACTATTATAGATCTATAGTCAATTTTATATAAAATTACACATTGCAGCCACAAAAAGAAGTTGAATCATATTAATATTACAATTCTATTCAGATAAACTATTATTGTTCACATCACATATAGGCGTGCCCCTAATAGTAAAAAACAAAATAAGAAGATAGTTAGGGAGCACAATTTTTACATGTTAGTGACGATCAATATCATTCGTCATAGTATGTACAATATTGTTTTCAATAATTTTTTGAGTTATTACAAGAAAACATTGGTATTATAAAGGTTCAAAAAATCAATATTTGGTCAAATAATTATACTGATTAACTCAATTTAATGCTTGTGTATTCATATTGGTTTAGTAGAATACATGCAAAGAAGGTTATACCTTGTATTTAGATTTTTTTAAAAGGTGGGCTACCTTCTTCATGTGGAGGAATTGTGTGAATAATGCCATTATGTGGTTCATTGTACGAAGTTTTCTCTTGATGAGGAATAAATAAATACTTAGTAGAATAGTAACTAATATAATCTACAAAGTGCATAGTGTGATGTTTTGAAGTTCAATATATTGTACATAAGATTTAGTGGCATGATAGGAGGTGAAGGGATAGAGATATTTGGAAATGCTAGAGGAATTTTATTGTTAAGTTGTACTATAGCAAGATCCACAAGAATAGGACCCTAGTTGGCAATCTTGTGATCCTCATAACTTAAGTACATTAATTCATTTATTGAGCTATTGAAGATATCTAGTTCTTTTTTTTTTTGATAGTTGTAGCAAAATTTATTGATTATCTCTATGTTATGGTTCTATTTTTCTCTCTTTCAATGATTTTGATTATGTAAGAACAAAAAATGATTAGAATAAATTCATTAAGACTACTAATATAGATAATTTCATATATGCTCCACATATGCTTGCAACATATGCTTCTATAGAAATGGTGACTTTATATATTTTGAAATGTGTTTACTCTATTTAATGATGCATGAGTCATTTTCTTAATCTTGGGGGTGTAGTGTATGAGAGTCTAGAATTGGATCCAATATGGAGATTTTGTGTGATGAGAAGTGCCTTAGATCCTATCATCATGTGAGGTCCACTAAAAGAATGTTCTTAGTTTGAACACTATTTTTCTCTCTTTACAAAACCAAAATATATTGGGAATCATGAAAATAGTGGTGAGTACACTAGAATATCAATCAAGAGAGGCAAGTACATCAATCCCACAATAGTAAGTATGCTCAAAATTTGACTCATAGAATATGATGTCATTATAGATTTCATTATCTAAAGTTTTCTCTTTATGAGGAATAAATAGAGAATAATTGGAATAACTTGCGTAATGTAATGTACAAAGTACAGATAACTTGATGTTTTGAAGACATGGATATCTTAAAATTTTAGTTGAATTATTTTTTGTAGAGGATGTGGTGTTGGGTATTTTTCTTGCAACCATCTAGATATTAAGTAAATCTACCATAATGTCCCAGTCTAGGAATAATGTAGGCAATGGGGAAGTAGCCTATATATTTAGACTAAGGGGGAGAAAAATTAGAGTAGATAGAATGACTTGGATAAAGCCTCCTCTTCTTTGAGCCTTACTAAGTTTGGAAGTTTATTTCCTATAGATCTTAAATATAGGAACACAACTAATTTAGTATATAAGAGGTCTCTAATTTGGTAGTTAGTTCAAATGATGTGAAGTTCTAGATATAAGCAAGCTACTCATCCCTATATATATATATTATATTGTGTTTATCACAATAATAATTTACCTAATATTTATATAGTATCATATAAAATCCTATACAAATACTATGTATTGAATAACGCTCTCTAGAGATTTAATAGCTTTATATTACTAAATTTATGGATGATGGAATAAAACCTACTTCACTAGATAATATGACACTAACATACATATTTTTATTTTCTTTCTAAATGAATAGAATGTCCAACCCTCAACTATCAAATTTATCTTGAATATATGAAACCTTAATGAATTGAATAAAATACTAACATTCAAATCAGTCTAATGCACTTGGATTTATCATTTAGAGCTTACACTCTCAAATTCCCTTTTACCCCAATGATGCACCCTAATTGATAATCCACAATCAATTTAAATTCCCCACATTATTTTAGAAATTTTTCTCATCCTAGCATGAACTACATAGTGTAACATAATTTTATAGCATGTCTTAGATGCAAACTAATAAATAATTAATATAAAGAACAAAAAACACAAACTCAAAGATTCCATGAATCCATAAAAAAACTTAAATAAAAATGGAGGTCCATAATACACAATTATAATAAAATATTTCTTAGATGACCTTAATAAAGGACAAATCATCGAGATGTTGAGATTAATGTATCTATATGACCTTAATTTTTTTATAAAAATATAAACTTGGCCAAATGTTTGACTCTAAAAGATAGGAAAAGTATTCAACTAGGTGTTGGGGTTTGTGGGAGTATGAAATAATATACTAGGGAAAAATAAGGTCGAATCCTCTAGATTTATATATTTTTATTTTTTGGAGAATAAAAAAATGATGTTAGTAGGTATGTCTCAATAGGTAGTTACTCTAAAAATTGATGATGTTAGCATCATATAAAGATGGCATTATCATGATTTTGACATTGTGAAATAAAAGATGGATACAAATTTAGATGCATGGAATCAATTCTAGAACTCTAAAACACAAGATTTTTTTTTACTAGTAGAGGATGAAGATAATAGGTGTTAGAAAGGGATGGTACTTAAGGATTGGAAAGACTAAATTCCCAATACTACAAGGAGTAAATACAAATAATAAGATTGTGAAGTTGTTGGGGAATGATTGAAATGACATGATGGTTGAGAGATGAAAAAATTGGTGCAAAAATACTTATAGACATTTGGATTAAAATGGATTGGGATTTTTAAGTTTAAAAGGGAGTGGTATGGTAGGATATAACCAAGTCTAAAATCCTATAAAATATAACACTTGAATACAATAGAGCTAAGAGGGGTCAAAGAATATGGAGACAAGAATGGTTTGAATGGAGGGTCAAGCCAAACACTCTAGAAATAGAAAATATTCTAGGTCACTAAGAAACACTAAGGATTGGATTACTAGCATGAAAACCGCAATAAAATTGAAGTCCAATAGAATCCATACTTAGATAAATTTAACAAAGGTTGAAAGTGGATTATCAAGATTAGTTGAAAGATTATACTTTGAGGATGAAGCCCAATAGACCAATGTAAAAAGAAAAATGGAGATGGTAGAGATGAAATATTGGTATGCAAATCCATCAAAATAACAATATGGTAATTGATAGAAATTCATGAAAATGACCAACACAACTTCACACATAGGATATTTTTTTAATTTTTAGAAATTGAAGCATCTTGAACTTGTAGGGGACATCACTGAGTAGATATTTGAAAAGAATTTAATAGAGGAAATTATAATAAAAATTCAATAGCCATTCTACCTCTTCCTTACTCAATCACCTTAAGTCTAGATTCCTTCATTATTTATTTGTAATAAGCCTCTTATAATCACATGTAGCTTCTTCATTTTAAGGTGCAAAGATGTATTTTAACTAGTATTTAAATATATATAATGAATTTGTTGAAAATGCTTTAAAAAATTTCAAACAAATGCAATTGAAACCACAAATTTTGCAGCAAATATGAGGTAGAAAACCTGAGATGATGTGTTGGAGGGTTTGCTCGAAGGTGAAGGTGAAGGTGAGTGTTTGCTTTGCATGCTTTGTCTTTGCACGCACCCTGTTCGCTGCACACACTCTGTTCACCAGCCACTGTTCTTTGCTCGGTGAAAATGACAGGGATG
>CM021108.1:216568073-216638215 GCA_007115665.2 Sequoiadendron giganteum
ATTATGAGGGTATAGGGGTTGATGGATTAGGGTTGAACAGTTAAGGGTTGAGGGATTAAGATTGTAGAGGGGTTAAAGGATTAGGGTTTGAGGGTTGAGGGTTGAGGGTTGAGGTTTAAGGTTTGACGAATTAAGATTAAAGAGTGCTTGAGGGATTAGGGTTTGAGGTTTGAGGGATTGAGAGGGTATAGGGGTTGTCGGATTAGGGTTTAAGGGTTGAGGGTTGAGTGATTGATGGATAAAATGGGTATAGGGGTTTAGGGTTTGGGGATGAAGGGGTTGAGGGAATAAAAGGGTATAGGGGTCGAGGGATTAGGGTTGCACTGTTAAGGGTTGAGGGATCAATATTACAGAAGGATTGAAGGATTAGGGTTTGAGGTTTGGGGGTTGAGGGTTGAGGATTGAGGGATTAAGATTGTAGAGGGTTTGAGGGATTAGGGTTTGATAGTTGAGGGATTAAGATGGTATGGGGTTTGATGTATTAGGTTTTAAGGGTTGAGGGTTAAGAGGTTGACAGATTAAAAGCGTATATGGGTCAAGGGATTAGGGTTGAAGGGTTAAGGGTTGAGGAACTAAGATTGCAGAGGGGTTGAAGGATTAGGGTTTGAGGGTTGAGTGTTGAGGGTTAAGGCTTGACAGATTAAGATTGTAGAGGACCTAAGGGATTAGGGTTTGAGGGTTGAGGGATTAAGAAGGTATAGGATTTAATGGATTAGGGTTTAAGGTTTGACGGTTGATGGATTAAGAGGGTATAGGGGTTGAGGGATTGGGTTTGAAGGGTTAAAGGTTGAGGGATTAAGATTGTAGAGGAGTTGAGGGATTAGGGTTTGAGAGTTGAGGGATTAAGAGGGTACATGGATTGATGGATTAGGCATTATGGGTTGAGAGTTGAGGGGTTGAGGGATTAAAACAAAATTGGGTTTTTGGGTTTAGGGATGAAGGGTTACGGGTTGAGGGATTAGGGTTTGAAAGTTGAGGGTTGAGGGTTAATGGTTTCAGGGATTAGGGTTTGCATGTTTCAGGATTGAGATGGTATGGGGATTAATGGATTAGGGTTTAAGGGTTGAGGGTTGAGGGGTTAAGCGATTAAGAGGGTATAGGGGTCAAGGGATTATAGTTGAAGGGTTAAGGGTTGAGGGATTAGGGTCTGAGGGTTGAGGGATTAATAGGGTATGGGATTTGATGGATTAGCGTTTAAGGGTTGCGGGTTGAGGGGTTGAGGGATTACGAGGGTATAGGGTTCGAGGGATTAGGGTTGAAGGGTTAAGGGTTGAGGGATTAAGATTGTATAGGGGTTAAGGGATTAGGGTTTGAGGGTTGTGGGATTAAGAGGGTATGGGGGTTGACGGATTAGGGTTTAAGGGTTGAGGGTTGAAGGGTTTTGGGATTAAGAGGGTATGGGGATTGATGGATTAGGATTTTAAGGGTTGAGGGTTGAGGGGTTGAGAGATGAAGAGGGTATAGGGGTTGATGGATTACAGTTGAAGGGTTAAGGGTTGAGGGATTAAGATTGTAGAGGGGTTGAGGGATTAGGGTTTGATAGTTGAGGGATTAAGAGGGTATGGAGGTTGATGTATTAGGTTTTAATGGTCGAGGGTTGAGGGGTTGAAAAATTAAAAAGGTATAAGCATCGAGGGATTAAGGTTGAAATCTTAAGGGTTGAGGGATTAAGATTCTAGAGGGGTTTCAGGATTAGGGTTTGAGGGTTGAATGTTGAGGGTTAAGGGTTGATAGATTAAGAGTGTAATGGACTTAAGGGATTAGGGTTTGAGGGTTGAGGGATTAAGAAGGTATAGGATTTTGATGGATTAGTGTTTAAGGTTTGAGGGTTGAGGGATTGAGGGATTAAGAGGGTATAGGGGTTGAGGGATTAGGGTTGAAGGGATAAAGGTTGAGGGATTAAGATTGTAGAGGGGTTGAGGGATTAGGGTTTGAGAGTTGAGGGATTAAGAGGGTACGCGGGTTGATGGATTAAGGGTTAAGGGTTGAGATTTGAGGGGTTGGGGGATTAAAAGGGAATAGGGTTTTTTTGGTTTAGGGTTGAGGGATTAGGGTTTGAAGGTTGAGGGTTGAGGGTTAAGGGTTGACGGATTAAGATTGTAGAGGGGTTGGTGGATTAGGGTTTGAGGGTTGAGGGATTAAGAGGGTATGCGGGTTGATGGATTGAGGTTTAAGGGTTGAGGGTTGAGGTGTTGAGGAATTAAGAGGGTATAGGGTCGAGGGGTTAGGGTTGAAGGGTTAAGGGTTGAGGGATTAAGGTTGTAAAGGGTTGAAGGATTAGGGTTTGAGGATTGAGGGTTGAGGGTTAAGGGTTGACGGATTAATATTGTAGAGGGGTTGAGGGATTAGGGTTTGAGGGCTGAGGGATTAAAAGGGTATGGGGCTTGATGGATTAGGATTTAAGGGTTGAGGGTTGAGGGGTTTAGGGATTAACCGGGTATAGGGGATGAGGGATTAGGGTTGAAGGGTTAAGGTTTGAGGGATTAAGATTATAGAGGGGTTGAGGGATTATGGTTTGAGGGTTGAGGGATTAAGAGGGTATGGGGGTTGATGGATTAGGGTTTAAGGGTTGAGGGTTGAGGGATTGAGGGATTGAGAGGGTATAGGGGTCAAGCGATTAGGGATGAAGGGTGAAGGGTTGAGGGATTAATATTAAAGAGGGGTTAAGGGATTAGGGTTTGAGGGTTGAGGAATTAAGAGGGTATGGGGGTTGATGGATTGGAATTTAAATGTTGAGGGTTTAGGGCTTGAGGGATTAAAAGGGTATAGGGGTCAAGGGATTAGGGTTGAAGTGTTAAGGGTTGAGGGATTAGGATTGTAGAGGGGTTAAAGGATTAGGGTTCAAGGTTCAGGGTTCAGGGTTCAGGGTTAAGGTTTGACGGATTAAGATTATAGAGGGTTTGAGGGATTAAGAGGATATGAAGGTTGATGGATTAGGGTTTAATGGTTGAGGGTTGAGGGGTTGAGCGATTAAGATGGTATAGGATTCAAGGGATTAGGGTTGAGGGATTAAGACTATAGAGGGGTTGAGGAATTAGGGTTTGAGTGTTTAGGGATTAAGAGGGTATGGGGGTTGATGGATTAGGGATTAAGGGCTGAGGGTTGATGGGTTGAGGGATTAAGAGGGTATAAGTGTCGATGGATTACAGTTGAAGGGTTAAGGTTTGAGGGATTAGTGTTTGAGAGTTGATGGATTAAGAGGGTATGGGGGTTCATGGATTAGGGTTTACGGGTTGAGGATTGAGGGTTTGAGGGATTAAAAGGGTATAGGGGTCGATGGATTAGGGTTGAAGGGTTAAGGATTGAGGGATTAATATTGTAGATGTGTTGAAGGAATAGGGTTTGAGGGTTGAGGGTTGAGGGTTAAGGGTTGATGGATTAATATTGTAGAGGGGTTTTTTGGATTAGGGTATGAATGTTGAGGGATTAAAAGGGTATGGGGGTTGATGGATTAGGATTTAAGGATTGAGGGTTGAGGGGTTGAGGGATTAAGAAGGCATAGGGGTTGAGGGATTAGGGTTGAATGATTAAAGGTTGAGGGATTAATATTGTACATAGGTTGAAGGATTAGGGTTTGAGGGTTGAGGGTTGAGGGTTGAGGGTTAAGGGTTCATAGATTGAGATTGTAGAGGGGTTGAGGGATTATGGTTTGAGGGTTGACGGATTCAGAGGGTTGAGGGTTTGAGGGATTAAGAGGGTATGGGGGTTGAGGGATTAGTGTTGATGGGTAAAAATTGTAGAGGGGTTTATGTATTAGGGTTTGACAGTTGATGGATTAAGAGGGTATGAGGGTTGATGGATTAGGGTTTAAGGGTTTAGGTTTGAGGGATTGAGGGATTAAAAGGGTATAGGGGTTTAGGGTTTAGGGTTGAAGGGTTAAGGGTTGAGGGATTAGGGTTTGAAGGTTGAGGGTTGAGGGTTAAGGGTTGACGGATTAAGATTGTAGATGGGTTGAGGGATTAAGAGGGTATGTTGGCTAATGGATTAGGGTTAATGGGTTGAGGTTCGAGGTGTTGAGGGGTTATGGTTGAAGGGTTAAGGGTTGTCAGATTAATATTGTATAAGGGGTTGAGGGATTAGGGTTTGAGGGTTCAGGGATTAAGAGGGTATGGCGATTGATGGATTATGGTTTAAGGGTTGAGGATTGAGGGGTTGAGGGATTAGGTTTGAAGGGTCAAGGGTTGAGGGATTAAGATTGTAGAGGGCTCGAGGGATTAGGATTTGAGGGTTGAGGGATTAAGAGGGTATGGAGGTTGATCGATTAGGGTTTAAGGGTTGAGGGTTGAGGGGTTGAGGAATTAAGATTGCAAAGGGGTTGAAGGATTAGGGTTTGAAAGTCTAGGGATTAAGAGGGTATGGGGGTTGATTGATTAGGGTTTAAGGGTTGAGGGTTGAGGGGTTGAGGGATTAAAAGTTTTTAGAAGTCGATTGATTAGGGTTGAAGGGTTAAGGGTTGAGGGATTCAGATTGTAGAGGGGTTGAATGATTAGGGTTTGAGGGTTGAGGGTTGATGGATTAAGATTGTAGAGGGGTTGAGGGATTAGGGTTTCAGGTTTGATGGATTGAGAGGGTATGGGGGTTCATGGATTAGGGTTTAAGGGTTGAGGTTTTGAGGGATTAAGAGGGTATAGGGGTTGAGGGATTATGGTTGAAGGGTTAATGGTTGAGGGATTAAGATTGAAGAGGGGTTGAAGGATTATAGTTTGAGGGTTTAAGGGTTGATGGTTGAGGCATTGAGGGATTAAGAGGGTATAAGGGTCGATGGATTAGGGTTGATGGGTTAAGGGTTGAGGGATTAAGATTGTAGAGGGGTTGAGGAATTAGGGTTTGAGAGTTGATGGATTAAGAGGGTATGGGGGTTAATGGATTAGGGTTTAATGGTTAAGCGTTGAGGGGTTGAGGGATTAAAAGGGAATAGTGGTTTAGGGTGTAGGTTTGAAGGGTTAAGGGTTGAGGGATTAAGATTGTAGAGGGGTTGAGAGATTAGGATTTGAAGGTTGAGGGTTAAGGGTTAAGGGTTGATAGATTAAGATTGTAGAGAGGTTGAGGGATTAAGAGGGTATGGGGGTTAATGGATTAGGGTTTAATGGTTGAGGGTTGAGCAGTTGAGGGTTTAAGAGGGTATAAGGGTTGAGGATTAGGGTTGAAGGGTTAATGGTTGAAGTATTAATATTTTAGAGGGTCTAAGGGGTTAGGGTTTGAGGGTTGAGGGATTAAGAGGGTATGGGGGTTGATGGATTAGGGTTTGAGGGATAGGGTTGGGGGGTTGAGGGATTAGGGTTGAAGGGTTAAGGGTTAAGGGTTGAGGGATTAGGGTTCGAGGTTTTGGGGATTAAAAGGGTATGGGGGTTGATGGATTAGGGTTTAAGGGTTGAGGGATTAAGAGGGTATAGGGGTCGAGGGATTAGGGTTGAAGGGTTAAGGTTTGAGGGATTAGGATTGTAGAGAGGTTGAGAGATTAGGGTTGGAGAGTTGAGGGATTAAGAGGGTATGGGGGTTGATAGATTAGGGTTTAAGGGTTGAGGGTTGACGGGTTGAGGGATTAAAAGGGTATAGGGATTAAGGGATTAGGTTTTAAGGGTTAAGGGTTGATGGATTAAGATTGTATAGGGGTTGAAGGATTAGGGTTTGAGGGTTCAAGGTTCAGGGTTCAGGGTTGACGGATTAAGATTATAGAGGGGTTGAGGGATTAGGGTTTGAGGGTTGAAGGATTAAGAGGGTATGGGGGTTGATGGATGAGGATTTAAGGGTTGAGGATTGAGGGGTTGAGGGATTAAGAGAGTATAGGGGTCGATGGATTAGGGTTGAAGAGTTAATGGTTGAGGTATTAAGATTGTAGAGGGGTTGAGGGATTAGGGTTTGAGGGTTGAGGGATTAAGAGGGTATGGGGGTTGATGGATTATCATTTGAGGGTTGAGTGTTGAGGGGTTGAGGTATTAAAAGATTATTGAGGTTGATGGATTAGGGTCGAAGGGTTAAGTGTTGAGAGATTAATATTGTAGAGGGATTGAGGGATTAAGGTTTGAGGGTTGAGGGTTGAGGGTTGAGGGTTGACAGATTAAGATTGTAGAGGGGTTGAGAGATTATTCTTTGAGGGTTTAGGGATTAAGAGGGTATGGGGGTTGATGGATTAGGGTTTAAGTGTTGAGGGTTGAGGGGTTGAGGGATTAAGCAGGTATAGGGGTGGATGGATTAGGGTTGAAGGGTTAAGGGTTGAGGGATTAAGATTGTAGAGGGGTTGAGGGATTAGGGTTTGAGGTTTGATGGATTAAGAGGGTATGGGGGTTGATGGATTAGGGTTTAAGAGTTGAGGGTTGAGGAGTTGAAGGATAAAGAGGGTCTAGGGTTCAAGTGATTAGGGTTGACGGGTTAACAGTTGAGGGATTAATATTGTACAGGGTTTGAGGGTTGAGGGTTGATGATTAAGGGTTGACGGATTAAAATTGTAGAGGGGTTGAGGGATTAAGAGGGTATGGGGGTTGATGGATTAGGGTTTAAGGGTTGAGGGTTGAGGGGTTGAGGGATTAAGATGGTATAGGGATCGAGGGATTATGGTTGAAGTGTTAAGGGTTGAGGGATTAAGATTGTAGAGGGGTTGATGGAATAGGATTTGAGGGTTGAGGGATTAAGAGGGTATTGGGTTTGAAAGATTTGGGTTTTAGGGTTGAGGGTTGAGATGTTGAGGGATTAAAAGGGTCTAGGGGTGAGGGATTAGGGTTGATGAGTTAATGGTTGAGGGATTAAGATTGTACAAGGGTTTAAGTATTAGGGTTTGAGGGTTGAGGGTTGATGGTTGATGGCTAAGGGTTGACAGATTAAAATTGTATAGGGGTTGAGGGATTATGGTTTGAGGGTTGAGGGATTAAGAGGGTATAGGGGTCAAGGGATTAGGGTTGAAGGTCTAAGGGTTGAGGGATTAAGATTTTAGAAGGGTTTAGGGATTAGGGTTTTAGAGTTGAGGGATTAAGAGGGTATGGGGGTTGATTGATTAGGGTTTAAGGGTTGAGGGTTGACATGTTATAGGGGTTGAGTTATTAGGCCTCACTTATCTCATAATCCCTCTTTGTCAAACCTCAATTACCTCCCACCATACTTTCTTAGGTCTCTCCTTCCCACTCCCTCTCTCCCACTTTGACTCTGATTCCTTCTCTCACGTGTCTCCCTCCCATTCTCTCTCCCTCTCTCTCTCTTATGGTTCTCCCTTCCATGCCCTCTCTATCCCCCTCTCTTTGTCCCACTCCCTCTCTCTCTCACTCCCTCTCTCTCTCATTCCCTCTATCTATCTCCCACTTTGTATCTCTCCCTCTCTCTCAAGTCTATCCTTTTTAGAGGAACATATTTGGTGCTCACCAAATTTGGCATGTGCCAAACTTGGCATGCGCAAAATTTAGCGTGCGCAAAATTTGGCATGTGCAAAATTTCGCATGTGCAAAATTTGGCGTACATCAAATGGGTTTTACCTTCAAACAGTAAAAATAAGGCTTCACCCCATGATTCAAGCCCACATTCTCCTGTATTTGTCTGGTTCATTACTTTATCCAAGTCAAAAATGCCTTTTTTATGTAGTTGACTTCATATTGTACCAATCTATGCTTGATCCATCACCTTTTTAGCAGCAATCTGCATGGTAGACAACGTATAAGAAGACATTTTGAAGTTTCTACATCATTTTACATTATCTAAGGTAATATATTCATTTTGTTAAATTGAAATGTTTGTATTTAGTATGTTTGTTTGTTTTTGACAATATAAAGTAAATTTCCTTAATGATTTTATTAATCATAACAATTGGACTTAGAATTCAACATTGAATTAGATGATATTTGCATAGAAAAGTTTATTTTTTATGAGTTTGAAGAACAAAATCAATAAAAACATGAAATTTACTTAATATAAATTTATTTATGAATTCTATTTGCATTGCTTATAGTAGTCCATTTCCGGCATGGCTAGTGGAGGTCACCATATTTCATTCTTTTTTCAACTAATTTGGAAAACCTAATAGCTTTCATCAATGTTAATGCAAGTGTCCATTGATTTTTTTTTTCCATACAAAATTCAGCTTCATCATATGTGCTTAGATAAATTCAAGTGAGTTGACATAGTTGAGAATGCTTATTGTCTTTCTAAGTTACCTCATTTCCAAAGAAATAGTGAATAATTATAAGATATAGCATCACAAACCCTTTTTTGAATCCATATTCTTCATGACTTTGTTGAAAATCAAAATTTTGGTTTTGAGAAAAATAAACACAAGAGTGTCTAGTTTTCATTTAGGTGGCAAAAATTTATACCCTAGGTTTGTGATGCAAAGTAGGGAGACAAAACCTTCAACAATCATAATTAGATCAGTTTCAAACAATCTTCAATCTCAAAAACCTCAATTTAATGCTGAACTAACCAATTCACATCTAAAACAAAACAAAGATCATCCATAAATAACAAGGTATTCTTTTCAAGAAGACTACCATTCTAAATATTTTTAATAACCTTCAATGCCTTGAAGGATAGGTTGTTGGTTGATTTGTACCCCATTTTTTTATCAAGAAGAACGTTATTAAATTCTAGAAATTTACTGGCTTCTCTCACTTTTCTTGTTGTTTTACAACCTGTACAAACTGTAAGATGATATGAAACCCATTGGATGTTGTAGATTAATGAATTATATTTCATTTTCATCTATTTATAGGTTCTAACTTTTTGTATAGAGAAAGTTATATTGTTTTTACTGCTGCTACCTACTTTCACAGTGTTCGTAGATTAATGAATTATATTTCATTTTCATCTATTTATAGGTTCTAACTTTTTGTATAGAGAAAGTTATATTGTTTTTATTGCTGCTACCTACTTTCATAGTGTTCTTGGATTGAGGGGTTTCATTATGTAATTCGACCCATTACACTTTTTATGCCTATTGTAACTTGTGGAATGGGTCCTCTAACTTTTAAAATACATGTCTAACCTATTTAAAATGTTGTGGGGTCAAGGTTGGGTGTTTGAGATAATTTTCTAGGACTATAGCAGGGTCTTTTCATGGTGAAAATTAGGGCTTCAAGTGGTGTTTTGACAAAATGTGGGAAGGGTTGTCCATGTAATATATTATTCACCATGTACAGGGTCTCGTAAGTATGTTTGGTGCTTTGTATGGGACTAGCAGGTCTGAGAGATAGGAGTTTCATTAAAACCCCAAGTCTTTTGCATAAGGAAAGAGGGTTTAGTTTATTAGGGGTCTAGAGGTTTTGGACCTAGAAAAAAATCAGGAAATTGGAGGTTTTGACACATAAAATACTGTTGTTTGAGGATTTTGAGTAAATATGTAGTGTTTAAAATGTACTCTCTTCGTAAATTAGGCCAATTGAATAGCCTTTTCCAAGGTGGGTCTATTGGAAGTCAATGTTAGTCCAAAGGATTTGATGCTAGGGTTTACCTATGTTTTATAACTTGTAAATGGGTATCTTAATCATCCCTCAGTTTGTTAAGTGTTTTGGAAAATCTTGGTGAGAAGTCCCTTGAACCAGGTTACCTGTGCTACAAGGGAAAGCTTGGTAGAAGTTGGGATTTTCAGTTGAACATCTGATTTTTCTTTGGAATCTGATTGTTTCTCATTGATTTTCTGTATTGAGTGGTTTGCACCCCTCTATGCATCAATATTTTTGTAAAATTATTTACTTACTTTTTCTCTATGTGTGTTTATGGACATGTAGCATTCAAGGTCATGTCGAGGAAATGACTGAAGCCTCTAACACCAGAAGAACATGCAATTAAAATTGCAAGGAGAAGAGAATCAAAAAATGTAGCTCATGAAGCAATGGAATTGCAGCCCATACAACAACAAATTCCCTTGCAATCTAAGAGATATGTCAAATTGGAAAAACAAAGGGCACGAATGAGGAAAGTTTGTGGAAGAACATGAATGGATATAGAAGTTGGGGGCACATCATCAACCATAGGGGCATATAGAAGTTGGGGGCACATATCTAGTTGAAGACACATTGACAACAACATGTGGTTTTCTAGGTACATCAGAAATCACATCTCCAATTGAAGACACACCATCAAAAACATTTCATTTTGAAAGTTCATCAGCAAACACATCTCTATTTGATGGAACTCCACAAATGACATCTCAAGTTGGAGGTACAACATCATTTACATGTCAATCTCAAGGTATCAATTGCACGTCCAATTGAAGGTACACGATCTATCCCCGATGTTGCTGACCTTCCCAATAATGACACAAATGTACATTTGAGAACTCCTCCTATAGTTTTGCACAGAAAACCTACATTTTTGATTGATATTGATTCCAATGTTTTGAAATGGATTCCTAATAAGATTCCAAAATGTACATGTCAAAGATATGAAGAAAGGATGTGGAGTTTTTTTTTTTGCGAAGCTAAGTGAGGGTGGAAGATGCCAACTATTTGTTGAAATGATGAAGCAACTCAAATTTAGGCCCACCATGAAGGATCTTGGGATAAGAGTTTTGAATGAATCAAGTGAAAATTCCATTGTAAATAACTTGATGAGTGCATACAAGAGTGTGGGATCCACCTCACGTACGAAGGATACTTGTGCCACACAACATGTGATGACAACAACACTATTAAGCAGTCAAACAAGGAACAAGGTGAACCTTAAAAAGGCAAGCAAGTCTTTGAAAATAAGTAGATCATCTCTAATGAGAGCCAAAGGAAAGCATGAAAGAGTGGAGGATCCAAATAGCAATGACTTGTGGGCATTTTCGGGTAGAGTGCCACAGAAAGACACAAGAATTGCTCAAGGCTTGAGATCTTTAATTGTGAATTACTGGAAGGATAACACAAGGACCTCTCCTAATCAAAGAGATGTTGTAAGAAGTATAATTGGTAGTAAAAACCGTTAGCCACATCCAATGCATTATTCAGCTACCACTCAAACCCAATTTTTTGTTGATTTTGTACAAAAGTTTCCTGAAATTAAATATGTCAAAAGTATTTTGAAATGCTAAAGCCTTTTTATGTCAAAATAAATCACACATGCACTACTTTTTTTTGTAGGGTTCATATTGATTTTTCTAACCATTATGATGTTTATCGACATATATGTGTAGATATGCATATTGACAATGTTTTGTAGGAATGTAATATAATGACTCCACCTAAATCAAGGAAATTTTTGTCTTCCATTTTATGTGAAAGAGAGGATGGTCAACTTATTTACAAAAAAACATGTTTGGATGGAACATGTGATCATTGTGGTGGCATGCAACATTTGCCAATTTTCCAACACATGGCTAGTACACACACAATTGGAGACAAAATTGTGGAATTTGGCAAATATAAGGCAGTGGCATACAGTCTAAAAGATGGGAAATAAGGAAAGAAGTGTGAATTGGTTAGTGATAACATTCGAATGTATCAATTTATGGGAATTTTTTGTGATCAGGTGGTTTATGATTATGCAACGCATACACACAGAGCACAATGGTTGGACTCACAGTTCAAGTTATGTAAGGACACATTTCCACTTCATCATATCATTTCAGTTGTTGACTTTGTTGAGAACTACACACTACAACCACAGAACAAGGTTCAATCATAGTACTACAACTCCATGCAAGTTTCTATATTTGTACATATAGCATTCATTCATGAAAATGATAGTACAAAGGAAAATAGGAAATTATTGATGGAGTATGACTTTTACATCAGTGATGATCGCACACATTCTATAGAGTTTGTTCAAGGTTTCTTTCATATGTTCTATGCCAATCTAGCTAGCAGGGGCATATCATTTAGTCAACATATCATATAGTCAAATAATTGTACATCACAATTCAAGAACACCAGATGGTTTTATTGGTTGAGCAGGATGCATAGGATTAGTGGTGTTCAACATATGTGGAACTTCTCAGAGGCTGGGCATGGAAAGGGAGAGGATGATGGAGCAGGTGCATGTATCAAAAGAGCCCTAGCACAAGAAGAGTTAAAGTACACAAATAGTGTAAAGTTGAAAGATGCAAGATCAATTGTCCAATGGTCTAATGGTTCAATGGGTCTAGGTAGTGAAGGAAATTCTTTAGTTCATGATTGAGTGAGCTACACTCTTTTAGAAGCTCCAATGCAGGTACATGGACTATCCATATAAGGGAGATGGCATGCTTTTGTTATGCATGTACACTTCAATCATGGAATGATTGTGAGTCAACATAGTGGTTTGACAAATGGTCTGTAAGAAGTCTAACACCACTTGACACATCAGCTCCTTACGACTCTACAAATCATAGAGATGCAATCATCCATTGACTTTGATCATGTATCAGACCTACTAGAACCAGGTAATATATCTTACTTACAGGTTTTATTATGTTGCTCAGTAAATAAGTCTAAAAAGATGAACATATCAATGCAGGGCATGTTTATGTGGTGATTTAAGATGAAGACGATGGAGATGGTACAAATTATTACTTGTGTCGTTGTATTGAGGAAAAAAAGAAATTGGAGTCCCTAGTTGTAGACAGAGAAAACATAGATTATCCAATAGGTTCGGTGCTTGTTATTGGAACATGGCTTCGAAGGTATCCAGTTAAGAATTTTGTAGTTTGGTTGTTTGAGGACTTTGACACGCATCGGAAAATTCTTCACCATTCGAACCTTGTCATCGCCTCCAATGTTTATTTGATCAAATATAAGGGTAGACCTACAAACAAGAACTTGTGAAAAGTGTGTGAGTTTGACCATGAGGAAATACTTGACACAATAAAGAGTAGAGTAGACCAAGATGGTTTCCTGGATTGATTTGTAAGTATGCACATTGAATTTGTAAAGCCATTTTATTGATCGCTCTTTTGGACCAACACCTTGCAATAAGGCTTTTTCACAATTACTGTTTGATGTCATATGCATTTATGACTGTCATTGACCCTTTTCTGATTGTGACTATAGGTAATACTGAATTTTTTCAAAGTATATAAGAAAAGAACAACATCGGTTGCTGGTGCAAGTGTTCAGTCGTATGAGAAACATCGGTTTTTGGTGCATTTTCTAGTTTTCAATCTTCTCTTTCTTTTCCATCTCCTAGATTTACCAGATTATTATATGCTACATGTTTTATGTTAAGCCTCTCAATGATATATTTTAAATTTACACATAGGGTCATCAAGAGACGATAAAGTAGAAAATGATCACATCACCATTGTAGGACCTTCAATCGACCTCCTTATCTAGCATGCATGAATGTGATAGTAGGTCTTGTCAGCTGTATGACTGACATTATTTAGTTATTTATCTTTTAATGATTTTATGTGAGTCTACGTCTAAGATTTAGAGGCTTTTACATGATTTTTGTGGACCAAATTCCAATGATACTACACATCCACATCTAGAGGATACTACCGATGTGTTTTGTAGGGAGCAGGGGATGTACATGTTTTGAACCATTTTGGAATGCAAATAGTTGGGCCAGCAGAGGTGGAATGGAAAAATGAAACTAGGTAGTAGTTCCTTTTGTTTCTTCTCAAGTACAATATATTTCATGATCTGTGTTGGAAATGGGAGGATTATTTCCCTGCATGTATTGATACAAGTATTGAAAAATGGGAAGATTTTCAAGATGTTCTTCCATCACTATTTTAATAATTGTCATTGACTTAGTGTAATTTTTGATATATTAAAATCATGAGAAATTAATACATGCAAATGTGTATATTCCTTAATATATGCCTCAATTAAATGAGTATATTTCATTTAAAATTAGTTGTAATGATTCATGGTTTACATTCAAAGTTGTCTTCATTGAATTCTTTAAAACTCACCTATTGACATATGTTTCCCTTGCAACAGTTGGAAATCAGTTTTTTAGACTTTTGGCCTAACTTTTCCAAAATACTTACGAAACTAATCATGGATTCAAATACCCTTCTAGAAGATTAAAACTCCAAAACAAGTGAAGATCAAAGAAAACTCATAAAAATTCAACCTCTAAATATTTCAAAGCATGATTGGGTTTGCATAGTCCGTACAACAACAAACAATTTTGAAAACAATGAAAAAACATAGAAAATGCACCAAAAAAATATGGTATTCTTATTCTACGAGTTTATTACACCTTCAACAACCTTGATTCGAGCATGAGAAGGCCTCTTATAAAATTTACAAGCCATAACCATCTTAAATCGACTCCTTGAGGTTTTCATGTCCCCCATACCTTGACTTGTTCTTTCAGACTGTGCTTTCATCATTATTGACCTCCAAACTGTTAAAGATTGAGCCTTCCTTAAATGACTACCCTCTTCTATGATTATCCTTTCCATGGTGCTTATTGATTGTGACTATATAAACTAACATGTGTACATGCCATCCATGACCATTTTGAAGCATTCATTGATGACAATCCTAGTTCTCACAGCCATAAGGAGATCATTAAGAGTATATAACCTGTTAAGACTGTACATTTATTTGTTTCCTATCCAATTCAAGCTCTCCTAAATTGGATCTCCACCTATTAGATATTGTCTTTTCCCTTATATTCTCATCACTATTTTTAACTCCTTCAATCTTCCTTCACTTGTCTGGTATTTTTGCAATCTCAAGTTTTGGGACACAAAATTCTTCATAGTGACCTAAAATTCTTAAAGTTGAAAGCCTCAACTTTGTTACCTGACATTCCCAAATCAGTGAAAGAAAAAAAGGCATTTGAAATTTTATCAACTCTAAGCTCTGTATGGTATCCTTTTATCTTTGTTATTGAGTTGCTTTGTGGTGCATGAGCACCCAGATCATGTAAATGCCTTCAAAAAGCTAATTTATCAGATGTGTGTGTTCAAATCTAAAATTAAATTTCAGGGCTATGTAATGATCAATTTTAATGTATTAAAGTCATGTACTAAGTCATTAGGTGATCACTTAAGTAGATTTTAAAATGTTACTAAAGTTGGTATAATGTAATTCATGGCTAGAAGTTAAGGTTTGAAGAAAATACCTTGGAATGGAGTGAGAAATGGTTTATTAAGTATGTATAGACCATATTTGATGTATCTTAGCCCTTGGTAAGGCGTTTTGGGGTCAGGAGTGTAAAGATTTAATAAAACCCTATGTGTGCAAGCCTAATTTGGCCTTTATGCAAGCATAACGGTAGTTTTTTTGAAGGTGTTGTTCCAAAACAGCCAATAATGGATATCCCAAACAGGTTTTATATCATGGGTTGGAGATGTTTTATAAAAATTATGGTCAATTTACGACAAATTTCTGGTAAATTAAGCCTTGTAGCAGCAGTACAGTCATTTTTAAGGTTGATCCTTCCAAAACAATTATACCTAAATTTTTGATATGTTAAAGTATTCAATAATGGGTCCTTGAAAAGGTGTTTTTACTATGGAGAATCAATTTGGTTTGTGAAATATACCCATTTTAGTCCAGTTGGGCTAATACTAGCAATTTTGTGTTTTGATTGCAAGAAAGTGTGAATTTGTACAAATAGTGGTATGAGTGAATGTTTTTGTTTTGAAACTGTCTAAAGGATGATGTTAAAGGTGTATTAAGGTTTGATGAGAATCTGGAATACTGATTTGGTGATTTGGTGTTTGGTAGCCTTGTGAATTTCAAGTGAAAATCAAGAGTTTTTGTTGAAAGTTGAAGTGATTTTTTGGTGAACTGTTAACTGATCTTCTCAAATTGTGGTTTGGGTCATGAGTACCCCTGAAGTTTGTATATGCTCTACATCACTCTGTCAATGTATACATGACACTAAATTCTTTGTAGTCTTCGATTCGAAAGCTTGTAGCACATTTGACTGCCATGAAAGCTCAAAAAATTGGTAGAATAGACCTAAAAGTTTACAAAACCCTAATGTCTCAACTCAGTCTTTCTTAAATTCAATCATAACAAAAAAACCTACTCATGCATTAGAATTTTACTCACTCAAGGCATTAGACACCAACCTCTTAAAATTTTTGAAAGAAAAGGTTGTTTTGACCCAAAAGGATTGAACATAGACTAACAATTGCAATTGTTTGGATCCACCAATTCATCCCCCCTCTCAATTGATTGTGTTCCCTTCACCCTTGGCCTTTCCATTATTATTATAACTTTGAAGAAAAATATCAAAAACTACTCCAAGTGCCTAACAATGATATTGCCTCACATTCATCATCCTATATTGATCCATCCACTTTAGCCTCATCATCCACCTCACATAAATCCTTTCCAAATATCAAGGTCCAAATATGAGACAAGACAAGGTTTGTAGAGACTATGGTATTAAAGGATATTTTTATGTAGGAAAACTCCCATCTTCTCCAAAGAAATATGTAAAACCATAACACATAGAAAAAAACCTCTTCTATAATCAAATTTGTACCCATGGTTTTCTCCAAGTGGGGAGAGCTAAACAAAGATGTTATAGAGGAAGAAATATCCAAATTGTTGTACCAATATGAGATAGAGAAAGAAAAACTACCAATAGATTAAAGTGGTAAGGGTTTCCAAGTCATTAAGAACATGGGGGATTCACATGACATGGTAGCCTTGGTCTAAATAAACAAGGAATAAGATAACCCAGTTTTCTCGAGAAATGACAAAAATATCAAGGGCTTGGGTATGGTTCATTATACATTACTCCTAACATCGAGAGTACCCCTAAAATCATATTTCTTAGGGTTGAAAAGGTAGGGGAAGCATATGCCTCATAGAAACTTATGCAACCTAGGTCATCTCTAACATACCTTAGGGTATGACATTCAACAAAACAACTACTATGGTTCAACCGACTCGATCCCTTAAGGGTGCAAAGTACAAAAGGGAAACAATATTTGACAAGGTATTACTCATAAATTGTGGTGATTAATAAATCTCTATTTGAACCTACGGGATCACATTGCACCCCTCTACAATAACCTCTCTTGGTTTTCACTATCTCGGAGGCATTTTCCTGTGCTGGCGAATTTTCACTCAGAGAAAAAGTTGTCAAATGCAAGTAGTTAAAAGTTGCAAAGTGGTGCAACTTTCATTTTGTAGCTCGTGTGACCAAAAAAAATTTTCCAACACATCTAGGTGGTTACATTTATGCTACGCACAGTCCTCTCTCTCATCTAAACATGCGGAATCACTCTGAGCTACGTTCAACTGGATCGATCCCTTAAGGGTCCTAAGTGAAAAATGGCTGCGAACTTCAGCATGACATTACTCAAACACTGTGATTCTTAGAAACTTCTCATCTGAACCTACAAGATAACGTTGTGCCTCTCTAAAATAGCCTCTCTTAGTTTTCGCTATCACAGAGGCATTTTTCTGTGCTGCAAATTTTCTCTCGGGGAAAAAGTTGTCAAATGCAAGTAGTTGAAAGTTGCAAAGTGGTGCAACTTTCATTCTGCAACTCGTGTGACCAAATGAACTATTCGAACACATCTAGGTGGGTATGTTGATGCTAGGCACAGTCCTCTCTCACACACAAACATGCGGAATTACTCTGAGCTACATTCAACCGGATCGATCCCTTAAGGGTCCAAAGTGCAAAATGGTTGTGAACTTCAGCATGCCATTAATTGGACACCACAATGCTTAGAAAATTCTTGTCTAAACCTATGGGATAATGTTGGGTCCCTCTACAGTAACCTCTCTTAATTTTTTCTATCTTTGATGCATTTTCTTGTGCTGGCTAATTTTCACTCGGGGAAAAAGTTGTCAAATGCAAGTAGTTGAAAGTTGTAAAGTGGTGCAACTCTCGTTTTGCAGCTCGTGTGACCAAATGAACTATTCCAATGTGTCTGGGTGGGTACATTTATGCTAGACATAGTCCTCTCTCACACCCAAACATGCGGAATCGCTCCGAGCTACGTTCAACCAGATCGATCCCTTAAGGGTCCAAAGCGCAAACTAGCTGCAAACTTCAGCATGCTATTACTCAAACACCGTAATGCTTAGAAACTTCTCATCTAAACCTATAGGATCATGTTGGGCCCCTCTACAATAAAATCTCTCATTTTTTTCTTTCTCGGAGGCATTTTTCTGTGCTAGCGAATTTTCCCTCGGGCAAAAAATTGTCAAATGCAAGTAGTTGAAAGTTTCAAAGTGGTGCAACTTTCATTCTACAGCTTGTGTGACCAAAAAAACTATTCCAATGCATCTAAGTGGGTACATTTATGCTAGGCACTATCCTCTCTCACACCCAAACACACGGAATCACTCTAAGCTATGCTCAACTGGATCGATCCCTTAAGGGTCCAAAGAGAAAAATGGTTGCGAACTTCAACATTCCATTACTCAGACACCATGATGCTTCGAAACTTCTTGTCTAAACCGATGGGATCACATTCAGCCCCTATACAATAACCTCTCTCAATTTTTTCTATCTCAAAGGCATTTTCCTATGCTGGCGAATTTTCACTTGGGGAAAAAGTTGTCAAATGCTACTTGAAAGTTGCAAAGTGGTGCAACTTTCGTTCTGCAGCTCGTGTGACCAAACGAACTATTCCAACGCATCTGGGTGGGTACGTTTATGCTAGGAATGGTCCTCTCTCACACCCAAACACATAGAATTACTTTTAGCTATGTTGAACCAGATCGATCCTTTAAGGGTACAAAGCGCAAAATGACTGCAAACTTCAACATGCCATTACTTGGACATCGTGACACTTAGAAACTTCTCCTCTAAACCTACAAGATTACATTGGGCCCCTCTCAAAAAACTCTCTTGGCTTTTGTGATCTTGGAGGCATTTCCCTATGCTGGCGAATTTTCACTCGGGGAAAAAGTTGTCAAATGCAAGTAGTTGAAAGTTACAAAGTGGTGCAACTTTCGTTCTAGAGCTTGTCTGACCAAACAAACTTTTCCAACATGTTTAGGTGGGTATGTTTACACTAGGAATGGTCCTCTCTTGCACCCAAACACACAAAATCGTTTTGAGCTACATTCAAACAGATCAATCCCTTAAGGGTCCAAAGCGCAAAATGGTTGCGAACTTCAGCATGCCATTACTCGGACACCGCGACGCTTAGAAATTTCTCATCTGAACCTATGGGATCATGTTGTGCCCCGCTCTAATAAAATCTATTGGTTTTTGCTATCTTGGAAGAATTTTCTAGTGCTGGCGAATTTTCACTAGGGGAAAAAGTTGTCAAATGCAAGTAGTTGAAAGTTGCAAAGTGGTGCAACTTTCATTCGATAGCTCATGTGACCAAACGAACTATTCCAACGCATCCAGTTGGGTACGTTTATGCTAGGCATGGTCCTCTCTCACACCCAAACACATGGAATCTCTCTAAGCTACATTCAACCGGATCAATCCCTTAAGGGTCCAAAGCACAAAATGGCTGCAAACTTCAGCATTTCACTACTCAGACACCGCGACACTTACAAAATTCTCATCTGAACCTACAGGATATAGTTGGGCCCCTCTACAATAACCTCTCTCAGTTTTTGCTATCTCAAAGGCATTTTCTTGTGCTTGTGAATTTTCACTCGGGTAAAAAGTTGTCAAATGCAAGTAGTTGAAAGTTGCAAAGTGGTGCAACTTTTGTTTTGCAGCTCGTGTGACCAAACAAACTGTTCCAACACATCCGAGTGGGTACATTTATGTTAGGCACGGTCCTCTCTCGCACCCAAATAGGTGGAATCGCTTTGAGCTATGTTCAACCGGATCGATCGCTTAAGGGTCCAATGCATAAAATGGTTGTGAACTTCAGCATGCATTACTTGGACTCCGCGACACTTAGAAACTTCTCATCTGATCGGAAAAAACTAAAAGATCAGCAAAAAAATCTTTTAAAACTACAAAAAAATGCGAATAAAATTGTACTGATTTTCATGTGAAAAAAAATAATGAGACCATAGCTTGTTCGAAAGAACCTATTTTAGGATTTTAGCCATAGCAACAAGGCAATATACTGTTTGATGAAATGCTCTAGTAGATATGTATGAAAAATGTCATACCATAGACAAGGCAGCAAATTGTTTGAAAAGATGCCTCAAAGAAATGTGTTCTCATGGTGATGGAATGCCATGACAATCCATCACCATAGGCATTCATCATGGCATTCAATTACCATGAGACCACATTTATTTGAGGCATATTTTCAAACAATTTACTACCTTGTCTATTGCTTGTCATGGCATTCCATCACCATGAGACCACTTCTCTTTGAGGCATTTTTTTAGAAATTTCAATGGCTTGTCTATGTTATTGCTTACTATTATGCTTTGATAGATTTTTTCCAAGCATCGATATCTTGTTCGAAAGAAACTATTTTAGGCTTTTAGCCATAGCAAGAAGGCAAAGAAAAATTTGATAAAATGCTTTCGTAGACATATATATGAAAAATGTCGTAGCATAGACAAGGGAATAAACTATTTGAAACAATTCCTCAAAGAAATGTGGTTTCATGGAATGCCATGACAAGCTAAAGCATTTGGTAGCTGCTCCTAGTTATTAGTTATGCAATGTGAAGTAATTGCATAACTGTTTAGGTTGACTTTGTAAAAAGCTATATTGTAATTGAAATTTTGTCATCTATCAGCATCTAGTTATTCTTAAACTCTTTATTTTATTTTCTCTCTATATCTCTATGCTATGTAAATGCCTTTCGATTTCAAAAAAGATAGCTTTTATCTCTTGTTATACATTTTTTTACGTACTTTTATCTCTTGTTATAAAAAGGAGTAGATATACAATGTTAAAGAAGAGTGAAAGCATGGTGCAAGAGCACCCAGATCATGTAATGCCTTCAAAAGGATAATTTGTCCAATTTGTATGTTCAAGCCAAAATGATGTGTCAAGGCCTTGTAATGGCTAATTTGAATGTAATTAAGTCATAAAATAAGTCACTAGGAGGTGAAAATATAAAAAATGGAAATAATACAATGTTGTTAGAAAGTAATCATGATGTAGTTATCCAGCAAGAGAGAGCATAAATCAAGGAAGATTAAGAGTTAAAAGGATGGTTGGATCGATGAGAAGTTAGAAAATAAAATTTCTAAGAGGGAAAAATTTATAAAAGGCATTGTAAGGCATGCAAAAAGGGGGATGGTATTCTTGTAACCAGATTTTGAATGAAAACTCTTGTTTTTCTATTAGCAACACTCTCTCCTTTATTTCCATCTATGTATTGATAGCCAAGAATTCAAAGAGATATTTATTTGGTTTGATATATGTTAGGAAGAAGTTAAATTCCTTTTCAAATAATTTGGAGGTCATTTATTAAGAAAAAAAGTAGAAAAGACAATTTCCTGTGTCTCGGGTAGAGTTCTTTTTACAATGGTTTTGAGAGTCTAATAGAGCATTTCATCACTACTCCACCAATGTAGGCCAATTATATTGGTGGATTAGGTTAATTTTAGGGTGTTTTGATTTTTTTTATGATTGTAGGTACAGGGGAATGCAAGAATGCTCAGATGAAGTTGTTGTTACACACAAAAATTGAACGTTTCCACACAAAATTTGATGCTACAGTCATGCATAATGAAGAAATAGAGTTTTCCATGGCTTGAGAAGGGTATAGATGATTTTTTCAAGTGTATTTATAGGTGTTGGAAGATATGGCATGTTGGTAGAAGATGTGGAAGGTGATATTCCAAAAAACCTTCAATATTTTACTTGCAAAGCCTTTATTCAAGGGTTTTGATATTTAAATGTTTTAGTGGATATAATAACTCTTTAAAATGATGGAATTATGAGTTTGGAGATATGAAAAAAGACTTTTTAAGGTTTTTTAGTGATTTGGAGATGATTTTTTGGTAGTCACCTTGCAAATTTGGCCTAATTTATGGCAGGGAGTATGGTATCAAACCAATTTTTTGATGTTTCTCTCAAAATAAGTTGCAATTTTTTTGTGATATGTCTAAATAATCTGTAATGGGTCTCCAAAACTATATCAAGCTTGTGTTTATGCAAAGATGGTAGAGTTGTATCACCCAATTTAAGGCTTTGCTAACATACAAGGAAATTGATGAAATGAGTGTTAAAACAGAGGCTAGTGGTATTTTGATTAGATTTCTGATGTAACTAGATAAATAATGTTTTCAAAGGTATTTCAATGATTTGGGAAAATCTTAAAGGTTAAGGTTGTTGATTTGATGTTTAGCTAGGGTGGAATCTTGATGAAGAATGGTGTTATGACTGTGAAAATCAGTAAATCTAATAACTTAGAGTTATGTGAATATGTTATTTGTTTGTTTCTATTAGAAGCATGATGATTATGAGGCTCTTGTAAGTCTGATAATAGTTTGAAGGTAAGAATGTATGTCTATTAGCCTTTGGGAGTGTGAGTTGTATCAAGGAGGTTTTCGTGAATATTGAAGTATTGGTTGGTTGAATGCCTTTGATCAGGTTTTTTTGTTAAGATTAGTCAATTAGATGTTGATAATGGTCTACAATATGATTTGGGTGATTTGGGAAACTCACATGTTGTCTTGGAGTGTTATATAACTGAAGAAATCAAGTGAATTTGAAGAGAAATTGATGAAAAGTTTAGTAAACAAGTTGTTTGTTTAATTTGATCTTCTCTTGATTTTGTTTGGGATTGAAATCCCTTGAAGAAATGATGGTGTTGAGGAGTTTTATAAATTGATATTAAATTGGAAAATTTAAGACAAAGGGAGATGGATATTAAGTCTTATACTGAGGAGTTTTATAAATTGAGTTTAAGATCTGGTCATCATGAGTGGGATAAGTGGGATAAGCAAACTTGGTTACTTCTTTGTTTTTTGTGTTAGGGGTTTAGAGGGCAACACCATGACACACTAGCCAATCCACCTACTATTTTGACCATGTGGCTTAGTGGATTGGCCTGTACCATGATTATTTTGGTGTTTGAATACTTTGGAGGCTAAGAGAATGAATAAACTCAATGGGGTGTGAAGTTCTAATGTTGTTCAAGGGTGTTTCCACCATGAAAGTAAGGAAATCAAGTAGTGAATCTAAGAAATACTAAAAGGAATGGGATTGTGAGTGTCTTTTAAGTTAGGGTAGAGGTATTGTGGGGTGTTTGGACCTTTGGAAGGATTGGGTGAAATTAGGCTTGGACCGGGTTTTGAGTTTGTTGCATGAGCACCTACACCACATCATCAATTTTTTTTTATTTGAATACATCAATAGGGAAATGTTAGTGTCTTTAGGTTTATTTTGTCTAATAAGCTTTGAGAGATCAAACATAATGCAAATAAAGGGTGTTTTTTGTCTTAGAAGTCGATTAGAAATCATATAAGTTGTAAAATGTTGACAAAGCAATGTTAACACAAACAAATGTAATTAAGGGAACAACTAATCCCAAGGTTGGTTATGGGCATTGGGGAGAAGATGGTTGTTGGAAAATTATTATAAAATCCTTACCAAGGCTCGAATGAGAGATTTGAAGAAGATTTGTAATAATTTTACACAATAAACACCATGATTTTGAGCAATTTTCTAGAAAAAATATTTTTTTCTTGATCTTTTTGAGTGTTGTATAGGCTCATATAGGTTCTTCATGGTCTAAGAATTTTAGAGGTTGTGATAATATGTTTTCTAATTCATTTCTTTTTTATTTGGTGTCTTAACTCTTTGTTTGTAGAGAGAACCAACACAAACAATGACTATCCTAGTGTTGTTGAATCAAGGGTTTGAGGGGAAATTTGTGATGTAACAATCAATCCACCTACTATTTTCTAATGTATCTCGGTGGATTGATTGAAAAAATATTATAATAAGTGTGTCAACTCATTTTGGAATAAGGAGTCATAATTATGTGGCATTTTTGTGACTATTCTAAGACTGAACAAGGGTTTTCCAACATGGAAGTGAGGAACCAAAGAGAGGTTTGTAAGAATTAATGCCTATAAGGGTTATGTGAGGGTTTGAAGAGTTTGTGCAAAAGTATTTTGAGGTTTTTGGGGCTTTGGAAGTGTTTATAGAGGTCTGGAGTTGTATGTTTCTTTAAAACCCTTGATTTTGTGAAGGTTTAGGAAGGTTTCTTGGGATAGCGAGTTAGAGGCTCTGTAGACACAAACTAATGACAAAATTTGAGGTTTGGTACCATAAAATAAGACTTTCCAAGGCATTTGGGTAGATACCTAAAGTTGGAAGGCTGGTCCCTTTGGAAAAAAGGGCTAATTATAAAGCCAAAATTGAAGTAGGTGTGTTGAAAGTCTATGTCGGTCCAAAAGAGTGACCACTAATTCTTTGGTATGTTGTGTAGCCCTAAAAATGGTTTCTCAATCCATCTTGTAATTTTATAGTGTTTTGGAAAGGTTGGGAGAAATCTGGCTAAAACTAAGTTTTGAGTACTACAAGAATAACCAGTCACAAATGTGATTTTTGGAAACCTTCATGAATCTGACTTAGGGATTGTTCTCAATTGATTCAATTGTCAATGTATGAATGTTTATGGTCTTTTTAGGGCATTGGTGGAATCTTTTTGTTCATTTGCAAGGGTGAGGAGTTGAGACACTTGAGGGTGGGTTGATTCTTATTAGGCTGAATCATTATGAAGAAGAGTTCTTGATTGAGAATTGGCATTTCCATTGTTGTGAGTCTTCTCCACCTTGGCTCTGCATCAGAGTGATAAAATGGTGGATTGTTGGGTAAGGTGTTGAATGATGAGTTTGGTTTGATGGGGCTTTGAGTTTGTGTAGATTGCTCAAAATAGGTTGTATTAATCTTGTTAGGAGCCCCTTGAAGGCAAGTTGTCAGACTGATTGGGTTTGAGCCTCCTTGCCTCTACATCGGTGAGGCACAAGTAATTGAAGCATTCCAAAGGATAGAAACCACCATGAATGGAGCTTATTTATACAATATTCTTTAGATCCAAGGCTTATTGAGCATTCAAAAGTAATTAATTAAGCATTAAATGTAAACAAAATCCATGCCTACAAAATTCAAGCATACAACTTACACGATACACATGATAACGTCATTCAAGAATGGCAGTAGCAAAATAAGAATTTCTTTAATCAAAAATCCAAAAGGCTATAGAATGATATATATTGATAAAAGTATATAAATATATCCAAAACAGCCATATAGGCTTAGTACAAAGGAGCCAGATGGATGTAAAATATCATATATATATATATATATCAATAGTACAAAACATATGCTCCAAAATGCCACATAGGCATACAGAAAACAACACTAATACATAGTCATTTCCCTCTAGGGGAAGGAAATAGATCTCGTGTTGCCTTCAAAATTTAACTAGATGGAGTGATTGTTGCTTCTCTTGTCTTTTGAACATGCACGCTACTCCTCCTCTCTTCACTTTGGACCTTCAACTGATACAATTAAAAGTAAATATGTTAAAACATAGAAATTGAATTTTGGAATGGAATATAACAGAATATATAATCACTTACCGCATATATATATAGTCATCATGCATATTTTCAACATCACCATGTCCACGATCTGGAGTGACAATCACCTGTAGCAACCATGAAGATATAAATTAAAATACATAAAATTATTGTGAAAATTTTCTATAATAGACCATAAAGGAGAAAATATAATGTCAAATCGACTAATCTATTCCATACCTCTCTCAATGGATCAGAACTAGCTATTGCTGCAGCCACTCCATGGTCCATCGTGCCACCAACATCAGCAAGGATATCTCTTATCAACATCTCCAAATGAAAAAATATATGAGGTATCATGTTGATATAGGAGAACATAATGTGACATGATCAAGGAATACTTGAATGCAATGTTTGTGTTTCTCATCGATTTTTTAGATTTGTATACACACAAAATTATGAAAACTAGCTATCATAGATTTACAACACCATTAATGAATAAAGGGTACCTTAGTGTATGTTGTTTGAGGATATGAATCGCGAGGTGTGGAGGAAGAAGGTGCACTGGGAAACTGTTTGAAATCCGAAGCATGTTATGAGACAAATATTCAAATATAACATTCAATTGTTCAAATGCAATAATAATATCTTTAATACTAGTTGCATACCTATGGACTCATCATCGACAATGTATAAGGGTCTATAGGAATAGATCATCTCTCATGAACAGTGCGACCCTGAAATTCCATCATATCAAAATTCTACTAATCTAGTTATTCTTAAATTTAAAAATATATTTTAATAAACAACATTAAAATAACTTGCTAAATTTTACCTAAGTGTCAATGCTGAATGTATCATTCAGAATATCATCTGTGAAAGCCATCACCTTTGTAACTGACATAGGCTATGTAGCAACATCATGAGGACCTTGATAATCATACGTGCAAACAACACCACAAGCGCCACAATGTTGGGGTGGAGCTCGGGGCCTACATGTCTCCTCCACACCAGGCTCTACTAGAGGACTCACACACTATAAAATGGTTTGGGTGAGTGAGCCAATCGACTTCATCATGTCCACCTCTATACTATCCTTAACAATGGAAGGAAAAATGGCATGCTCCACCATGGGTCTTCCCAAGGCTCTTGGTGCCAACTGTGGATTACGACGTGTAGCAGGCCTATTGTGTGTGGAGCCCCCACCCCTACCCTGAAAGTCTAAGATGTCAAAATAGTTTGGCATTTTATTGAGGACAAACTCACAATAGAGTTTCTTCAAAAATTATTGTAGCACCTCATGGTTATTGCATGGAGATTGGTCAAATACCATCCACCAACACTCCCAAAAAATTATTTTAATTAAATCATGGTGGCACCAATGGATGGGGAACCTCCTGCATGCATGGGACAAAGGTTCATTGGTTTTTGGGTCTTTAAATAGGGCACATAACTCAGCTTTACTAATTTTTAGTTTTTTGACATCTGGATATGACAAACCATTAGCATAAAATTTCCTCATCTCATCTCTCTTAGTTGACCAAAAATTCATTTGCTCACTCATTTCTCCTACATGAGTTAAAATTGAATTCAATGATTCAACAATCCCTCTTCTATAAGGGTGGTTTTCGGCATGCTTGGTTAATCTTGCAATTAATTGTTGAAGGTCTCTGCTATTGTTTTCAACTTGATTATGAATATTTTCTTGTGTTCCTTGAGGATGCCTATGAATTGATGGAGGGGTTTTAGGTTGTTCTTCTATAGGAGGCTCTTCATGAGGGGGTGATTGTGCTTTCTCAATGTTTTGAGGTGGAGATTCATTCCCTGAGAATTAGAACAAAGTATTATTATAAAAATCTATTTAACATTGCATTCCAAATCAAAATCAAAATAAATAGAATAGAAATACACACCTCTTTGCAATATTCGACCTCTCCGATGTGTTGGCAGCATCCTCGTGGAAAATGGCAAGCTAAGGATGCAAAGAATGAAATATTTTTGGCGAGCATGCATTACAGACCTCAACTCCTCCTCCTCAAGCCACGGGTTGAACAGAAAATGAGGGTTCCAAAACAGTTTTTTGATTTTATGTGTAGAAACACATTTGGCGCACGCCAAATTTGGCATGCGCCAAAATTTTTTTTTTCATTTGGCATGTGCCAAAGGCCTTGTTTTAGGTGTTTTGGATCATTTTTTCAATTTGGAAATTAAATTGTGTCACAGATTGGTGCACTCACCCTAATTTAAGAATATTACATACAAAACTTCATTCCCAAGACCATAGACTAGCCTATTTACCCTTATCCTATTTAAAATGCCTTTTTTGAGTTAATCATTCACTAAAACCCTATTGAAACTCAAAATTCTTACCATTGTAGTGAACCAAAAAATCCCTTTTATAGAATAAGGGAGCGATAAACATCAGGCTCAATTACATTTACATTTCATTTCATTTCATTTTGAGATTATCTGCACCAAAATTTGAGATGTCCCTAGTTGGTTACATGCAATAATTGAAGAAAATGGTAGAGTAAAATACAAAATTCCACATCCCCTACATGTAGACCTACTAGCTCCTCAAGAGGAAAAGTTGGTTGTAGTAGGAACATCCCCATCCTTTCCAACCAAAGAATATTCTCCACTAGCAGCCCCAACAAAAACATGTGTATAACCTAGCGCTAGGAATTCTGGCACCTCTTCTATACACCAACCCAAAAATATTCCACATTAGCACTAGAAACATGAAATCACATGAATGTTGAATAGGACAATCTTGAAAAAAGGGCTATGGTGTCATTGAAAAAAAAAAATGGGGCATAGTCATCACTTTGAGTCATTAGCCTTAGAGGATACTATCCCATGCTTTGCTCATGGTGGAATTGGAGGAACCATCACCACCATGTCATCAAAATCATTAGATGGTACTAGGGAGAGAGGATAATAACCCCCCTCATAATTGGTGTCACCCTCATTATCTGAAGGGTTGTTAGAGAACTCACCAAAAGAATTAAGTTCTCCTCAACAAGCCTTATGATACTTGCACCTTTTCTTTGTCTTCTTTTCATACTCCACCAAATCCTTTCCTTTGAACTTGACCAATTCTTTTGAAATAGTTCAGTTCCTCAGGTGGTAGTTTCTTCTAACACCATAATTCTTACTTTTTTTGCATCCTCTTCCATTATTTGGTAAATCAGGAGCTCCTTGCTTATCAAATTCATCCACCTGATCATTCTTCTCACATCTGAGGAAACTTAATCTCCTAGACCTCTGGACTGGCGTAATAGACTCTTCGGGCTTACTCATCCTCTCAGAAGAAATCTACCAATTATGTTCTTAGACTCAAACTCAATGTAATTTCTAAATGAAAAATATGGCAATTTGTCCTTCTTATAGAGGTCCATCCAAGTGTGCCAACCATTAATTCTTCAAAGAAAGCTTGTGTGTGTAAGCTGACAATATTTTTCCTTGATCCTTTTAATCTTGACCATTGATCATGATTTAAAAGATGAATCAATGGGTAGATTACCATACTACCACTTATAATTAAGTTTTAATTGTTCTTTAATTATCCTTTGAAAACATAAAAGCTCTTAGTAGCTAAACATCTATTGTGTGCTTATCATCAATTAGAAATTTCTTGTCATAATTACTCGCTCACCCATAGGAATTATTTCACTTGTATTTATTCTTATTAAAAATAGCGGGAATTGATCCTATTCTGATCTCAAAATATCGATTCGTACACTTCCATGCTTTGTTTTCACCTTTTCTGCAAGTATCAATGGCTATTAGGACTAATGGCTAAAATCTCAAGCATGCACTTTAAAGAATAAATCTGAAAATAGCACAGTTTAGAAAAAGTATATTTTTGGCCAAATTTGGAAGTATTCCATCTTGATTAGAAATCCACCAAGCCCTTTAAAAATTCCACATGGCATATGCCCCCTTTCCCATCACAAGATAGGGGACATAGGGGGGGTCGACGATGGCAAGGAGTGGCTAGGATGTAGCCACATCACCTGACATTGACCATTAATTTCATCCTTGACATGATAAGCTTTCATCTTCAAATCCCAACGAGCCCCACCACAATGATAGTTGTCACACCTCCTGCTAGCTGGTGTTACTATTCCTTCTTACTACTGTAGATAGATGGGAGTGCAGGGAAAAACCCCTAATGAGAACACATGTTGCATTGTAGACCATTGATCAAACCTCAAAAAACACCCACCATCTTGTGAAGGAACAAGTCTATCTTTTAAATAGTACCATGTGGCCATCACCCACTTGCTTGTATCCTTAAAATAAAATGGAATAAAACAAGATGAGCTCGTGAGGAGTGGCACTGATAGGGTCACATCTTCAATCCATTAGTCATCGATCCTCTTTGAGAAGCGCTAGCCATCTTTACCAAGGGGAATGAGTCTACAATTATATGAGACATGTGGTCAAAGCCTGCTAGCCCATGTGAATAAAATAAGAAGCAATAAATCAGTACGAGCATATGGGGAACGACTAAGATTGATTCCCTTCGATCAAACGGAAAATATGAAGCTTATTCTACACATGCCACAAAATTTATTTATAAAAAGGGCCCATCCCTAGGTGAATGAGATACTAACCCATAACGATAAATTTCTAAGGATTCATATTTCTAAGATCAAGATTTTGACCATAAATACTTGGAAAGACATAAGGTGACCAACAAACCTAAGATTAGGGTTCATTAAATCAATGAATATGATAGCATAAGTGACTGGGAATAGGGACAACAAGTCAATATAATTTTAAAATGACCAATGGTTTATCATTTGTAGGCCAAATTTCAAAAGTTTTATAATTATAATCTGACCACCTAGAGAGAAATAGGTGAACATGTCATCCACATTTTCTCTATGATTCATTTTGGTGAACCCAACCTTTTTGAGCATTCATTTTCTGGTTTAGAGTTCATTAAAGTCCTAGATCTAGGTTGCTTTCATTCTTTCATTTTCATCTTGCATTAGTGAAATTGCATCTAGGGTTTCTCATATTTAGTGAAAGTGTATCTAGGGTTTGTCATATTTACATTAGGGAAAGTGCATATAGGTTTAATTTTTTTTTCTTACACCATTTGATTTCATTTAAAAACTGAAAATTGCATTGTTCGTCATCTTAAATGTATTTACAAACATTATTATTACATTCAATTTTTTTAAAAAAATTGCATTCACTTTTGCATTCAATTGCTTGTTACAAGTTACTTTTCCTTGCCTTCATTTGCACATTTTCCCATTTTCAAACATTATCTCACTAAATAGGCAAATTGTAGACATTGTAGACAACTTACAATTTTTTGTTTTTCTGAACAAAACCTCTACTAGGGCTAAAACACCCTTCCTAGCATATTAGTCCCTCTCTAGATTTTTGGCTTATAATCCTATATGAGTTGTGTTCTTTATGATCCCCTTTCTAGACCCTGCAAATTCCTTCAGTACGACCAAGACACCCTTTTTGGCATCTTAGTCTTTGTTTAGTTTTAAGTTGTAGTTTCGGGTGTTCAAATTTTATTTTTTGCATTTTTTTTTGTTGTCATTGGCTATTTGTTTCAATGGGTTGACTTTCTATTACATGCATTTCACTAAATCTAGCTTAAATTTCTTCATTTCATGCATTTCTTAATTCAAAACTTTCATTACATCATTTCGTCTTTCAAATCATTGCATATTATAATCAGCAAATTACCATGTTTTGAATCTAAAAATTGCATTTAAACCTTTCCCTTTAGGTTATTGCATTGACCTTTCTTTACTTTTCCATGATAGCATGTTTTCTTTCAAGACATGTGGCATTGATATGATTAAAATGGATTACGTAAGTACAACATCCCCTCTTATGAGTTCAATTTATATAACACCAATGAGGTCATTAAGACACATGTTAATCATCAAACCATTGACACAATCCTTAATATTACATTTCCCATTGGTGAGAATGGTAGTGCGAACAATCATAATAATCATACTTTTTCTTCTCTTGATACCTCTCCTCTTAGTGACAAAGGTATCTTGGTGAAAGATGATACAAGCATTGAGAGTCTTGATTGTCCCTCTCATCACCCCCCTTTGGAAGACAATAGAAAACAAGAATATGAGTTCATAGAAACATTTCTAAATATCACCTTACTTAGTCTCTATTCATGCCTTTCTTGTGAGAAAATTTTAGGAAAAGAGGATGATATCACAAATATCCATGATAATCAAAATTTTCCCTCTCCTAATACCCCCCTCAATACAAATATGATCGGTTGGTATTAAAAGATGAACCTATTGAGAGTAATGAGAATCTTGTCCCTCCCTTCCCTAACATTCCCACTATTTGGAAAGATCTATTTGGTAAGCATGGAAATCATAGTTTTCCCTCTCTTGATGCCTCCCCTACTTTTGATGAAGCTACTTTACAAAATCTAACCATGGAATGCGATGAACATCTTACAAGCTCTCCCACTAGGGTTGATAGTATGGCACAAGAGAATGAGAGCTTAGAAATAAAGGATAATAAAATAGAGCCTTATCCTAATAAACAAGAATATCCAACCATTGATAAATTCCTTATTTGTGATGAATTCATTTTAGAAGAACCAACATTTAGTTTGTAGTTCTCCTAAAAACTCTCCTACTAGGGAATATATCACAGTGCAAGAAAATGAATACATTGATAGTGGTAATTCCTTAGATGAAGATGATGAAGTAACATCAGACTCCTCTTCAGTAAGAGATCATGAGAAAAACCATAAGTCTTCTAAGGTTATGCAAATTAGATATCCCTTGGAGTATTCTCTTGAGGCTAAACTTATCATTTATCCACCCTCTCAAAAACCACAAGTTCAAAACAAACCCGTCCTTATCCTTGAACCACCTAAGAAAAATATTTCAAAACAATTGATTCATAATACTATTGCTCATACATACAACAATAGGAATAATTTGTAGCCAATACAAACACCTTCAACATCCCTACCAATGCCTAATCCTATCTTGCCTAGTGCCTCTTATTTGTCTTCGAATAATGGAAAGTAGTATGATATTTTCAAACTACTTAAGAATACTCCTCCAAAGATATCTCTATGGGACCTAATCCAAAACTCACCAAATTACCACACCATGCTTCACACATCCTTACAAAAATTTGTGGTTCCCTCTAGTGTAAACTCGTATGACATAGTAGCCATGATTCAAGGAATGAATGTTGATATTGTTTTCCACCAAAGTGAGATCCCTACTTTGGAAGTGCAAAAACAATATAATCCTTTCATGATCATAGCTCAATACAATACCACATGAATAAAGTGAACCCTTGTGGACAATAAACCAACCTTAAATGTGTGTAGTGCAAACCTATTGGATAAGCTTGGTGTTGATAAATTAAAAATTCAACCCAACTCTTTGTCCATTAAAACATTTGATAGTGTGGGAAAGAAATCTCTTGGAGTAATCACTTTACCTATTATAGTTGGAAACACTATCTTAAAAACCCCAATTCATGTTATGCCTCACAATGTCTCATATAATCTTCTTTTGGGAAGGCCATGGACTCATGAGATGCATGCAATTCCTTCTATCCTTCATCGTAAGATGGAGTTTTTCTACAACAACAAAGTGTACACATTGGATGCTTATAATGACCTTATAGTGTTTTACAACTTGATTAAAAACAAGGAAAATCCTTTGAAAAATTTAACACCAACCATACAAATAGAACCTGTGCAATATAAACAACAAGATAGGTGTCCTAAACCCTTCACAATTATATCACTAGATGATTTAGGATCATTGAATTTTGAACTAACATTAATGGGAGTGTTGACATGGAAAATATACCGACACACTTGATCGTGATTACTAACGTCATGTCTTCCCAATCACACCCTCATCTTCTCATCACCTGTCGTCTCTTAATTAGATAATTCATTATTTATCTAATTAGGTCTTTCCCCTCTATTGATTAAATTAATCAAGTTAATTTAATTAACCCTAAATCCCTCTTTAATTAAATAATTCATCTTATTTGATTAAATCCCTAAAGTCTTCTCATTAAATTGAATAAATTAAACCTTATTTAATATAATCGAACATCATCCCCCTTTAGTTAAATAAAACAAAATCTTTATTTAATTAAAGTCTAAATCACTTTCCTCTCAATTCTGATTTAAATAAATCCTAAAATCTAAGTCAAAATTGTCCAATCACCTAATCTCTCATTAAATTGATCAAATCTTGATTAATTTAAACTCAATCACTAAAATCCTCTAAATAATGCAACTTGCACAATTAATCAATTACTTTGATTTATTTAATTATCTATTTTCTCTCAACATGGCATAAAAGAGGAATATTCCCTCAAATTTGAATTCAAATTCAAGTGGGCTTGGTCCTTCCAACAAGGTATTTATTTCACCTTACAAGTCTTTTTTCCTTGAGCCAAGTGAAGTTAACTCCATTATTCTCTCCCTCCAACATGTCACATTCAAATTTCAAATATGAATCGAATAGCATTTATCATGCACATTGATCAAAATGTGCACAAATTTCAACCATTCACATCTTGACAAGTGGTACTTGGCCATTGGATTTTGAATGATCCCACATTGTTCATTCCACTCTCTCTTCCAGCTTGTAAATATATAAATGAGAGACTCTTCCTCTCATTCAATCATTCACAATTTGAGAAAAGTTACTCTCTTCACATTGAGAGTTAATTTTTCCCACTTCATAAGAATTATTCATCATTTTCATAATTTCATAGCTAGGTTATTCAAAAATATCATCAAGGAGATTCAATCATCCACAAATCATCAACATTACAACAAAGGATTTGGGAAAGGGCCAATTTTGACACACCAATTGGCACTGATTCCCCCATGGGATCAAGAGTTTGCATGCTTAGTTAAGATTTCACTTATCTTTCCATGTTTTATTTCTTCATTTTCTGATTTGAGCATTGTAAATGGATTTCATGGGGAATTCTTGTTTTATCTTGCATATGATCTTACTAATGTTTTTTCTTCTTGTATTTGTGCAAAAATAGGATTGGGGTTCACAAGGAGAATAGAATATCATAAATGAAGGTTCAGACAAGGGAAAATAGAAAGTGGTAATGTCAACACAAAAATAAGAAGACCCTTTGAAAGAATCCACCTCAACCATTTTAAAAGACAAGGAAAATTACACAACAAAATTTGATGAACTCAATCTTGAACAACCACCGAATCCAAAAGAGATGAAGAAAATTTATGGAAAGGTTATGAAATGATGAAACAACTTGGTTACAATGGAAAAGGATGTGGCACTAGAGAAAAAGGTATCTATTTCCTCATAGATCCTCACATGAAACTAAATACTAGTTGTCTTGGTTATTGTCCCTTGAAAGAAACAAACAAGGCTTCACTTAATATCAACACTATCACAAAACATCCTTCTAAGACAACTTCAAAAATAGTGCATCCTAAACTAATAAACACTAGTGATATTGATGATTATTATTTGCAAGAAATGAAACAAACAAATAAATCCTCACTTAATGTAAATGTGATCACACAAAACACTAATTATTTGAATTTTTTAGCTTTTACACCCTCTTGTAAAGGAGAGAACGAAATATTGCAATCTAAAGAGTCTTGTGTAGGTATGCCACCTTGTGCTAAGCAAGAGATATCTTTGTCACAAAATAAAGCAACATTGTCCACTTTTGACCTAGAGAGTATCATGATGAGACTCCTCCAAGATCGTTTGATATCTCTCCCCCCAAGAACAGAAAATGAATTTTACTACAAGAGTTCATTTTGCACATATCATTGAGTTCATGGTCATGCTACTAATGAATTTAAGGATTTAAGTAATAAAATTCAACATCTCAAGGAGTGTGGTGCTCTTCCTTCTATTCAAGCACCTAATTCCTCTAACTAATACTTATTTGCATCATATTCATCTCACCCTTATTCTGCACTAAGTAGGGGCAATGGATTAGGAAACCTCATCCTCGTATGTCACTTAACATTATCCCTTTTGGCTAGTTGACTATCTTTCATGTACATACAAGAGAAATCTTGGGATGCATATTGCATGCATTAAGTTGGCTCGCATGTGATGTACTACGTTTTTGGGACAACCCTCTTTTCCTTTTTCATGTTTGTCTACTTTAAAGTAAGTTCTCATAGCATGGTGTTTAGAAATTTCTTTAAAGTAAGGGAATACATTGGAATTATTTTGGCATGATTTCATTTTCATTTCCCCATGTTCCTTGATGTGATTTTCTTATTTCATGCGATGTGTTTTTCTCTTTTTGGTGACATTGGGAGTAATTTCCTTCAAGAGAATGATATATCTTATCATATTACATTCCTCTTCGTGGTAATGCGACACACTACATTCCCTAAGTTGTGAATCTATTATCCTTTGATTGGTCCTCTCTTGGAGACATTAGGAACAATGTCCCCTAAGATTAAGACCTTGTAAGAACTAAGAAAAATCCATTCGAACATCCCTCTTTCTTGTTGCATTTTCCTTTTTTGCCTTATTAAAGTCTTGCGGGTATGGATTTGATATGGTTTCTTGGGGCTCACCTAGTGGATAACTAGCTTCACTAGCCTGTTTGAGCATGATTTTTCATCCTTATTAAATTCATGGAGGTATGGCTTTAATATGGACTTGTTGAGGCTCACCTAGTGGAAAAATAGCTTCACTAGCCCTTATGAGCATGCATTATCTTTTTGTCCTTATCATAGTCACGGGGTGTGATGTTGATATGGAATTATTGGGGCTCACCTAGTGGACAACTATCTTAACTAGCCCTTGTGAGTATGCATTTTTTTTCATAGTGGTGTTGAGAAAGAAATGGAAAATATGACCCTTGAGAAGGGGAGGGAGATGTTGGAAAGAGTCGGTGTCATGATTTTCTCAGGATTAGACCTCAATTTTGCAATAGTTTTCAATAGTTCCCTAAAAGACAATAACACTACACACAATCTCAGTATAGAAAAGGTGACAAAGGTTTACACAGGATCAAAATATAATCCTGATGAGGAGACATTGATGATTTGGGCCCTGTATCCCCCTCACAAGAAATCAATTATTATTGATACTGAGAAAGCATTTGGGCATGTCATGACCTTGAAAGCTAGGGAAGTTGATCTAGTAGCAATTGCAGAAATAGGGATCAATGTGGAAGAATTGAATAAAGCCCAAATACAGGCATTGATCAAAGAAAGGGAAATGTACAAAACAAATAATGAAAGAATGCTAAGATAAAATGAGTGTCTAAAAGAATTAGTAGGTGTCACAGCAGGGCCAGATAAACTTCTCACTCAAGGTGAAAGTACATAGGTGAAGGACCATTGGGAAGGATCAAGTGATTATTCCAAAGGAAAAATGGTTACACTTATGACAGTAATCAAAAAGAGGAAAGATATTTTAACCACTTGGTTAAATAAACTTTGGGGAAAGCACTCACAGTAATTTGATGCAATAAAAGAACATAAAAGAGTGAATGGTAGAATCCAAGAGAAACTTGAGGAGATAAAACAATGGGATGCTCCTGATAATGCAACAATTGAGGATGTTAATTGTGTTATGGACAAGCATAGAGGTTTCTTTGAGGAGTTACAAGAGGATGCACAAGAATTGATGGAAGCACTAAGAATGGATTTACTACGTTCTTTGAGGATGGAGGTGAGTTGAAAGAAATGTCCACATGGAAGAGCGAGAGTGAATTAATACTCAAAGAGATTTCAAAGATAACCACTGCAAAAGATACAATGTTGGATGAAGCGTGTGAGAAAAATGAATGGATGGTGGTGAGGTAGATTATGATCCGCAATGCACTAGGAGATGTGGATACAAACGAGTGTCGAGACTACATAGATCATATGTCAAGGGTCCATTTATGGCTTAACAGAGCTTAGTTTATATTAATTTTGTTAGTATTTTATATTTAAGACATTTCTGAAGGAACACATCTTCTCATGTGGTTGATATATATAAGTATCCATTTTTGTAACCAAAAAAGTGACCACGAATTTAGCTAGAAAATAGTTACTAGTAAATACAATATTTTCAAAATGTTTCAAAGAGCCATGATGCATGTATGAAGTTTTGAAGGATCAATGAATGAAATTTTATTTTGTGGTACCTTTTTGGTATCAATTATTTGTTAATTTAATTTAAAATATTATCAAGTTGTCTCCAAGGCTGATATTTCTTTATTATTTAAATTGACATATCAAGTATATTCTCAGTTTATCAATACACATTTTTTGTATTTGTGTGGTGTGATTGGTTGGTTCTTTCAAGTAAATATTAAATCCTTCAAGTCATTCACAGTAATCTAGAAGTATCATTTGGATCACTAAGAAGAGCTTGGTAATTACATTCTTGCATGTTTATACAAGTTATAGACTAATATCATATGCCAAATAATTAGAATCTCTGCCAGATAGAAGTCATTCATCTAAATATTTCACTTGACTTTGTTTTACCCAACAAGGCACTAGTCCTTTTTATCCTTTTAGGTTTCATCCATTTTATTTACATCTCTTAACTAAACATAATAATTTTCACCATGATATTTCATATACAATTTATACCAAATTAGGATCACATCTTTCCACTATCAAATTGACATTTGTGGATAGTTTGGTCAAGTAGGAAGCATAATTCAAAATCTGCATCATTCATATAGGTTAACCCGCCTAGGTTTAGAAGAGCCTTAAGAGTATAAGGTTCAACTATATTGGTTGGCATAGTTAGCTGGACAATAATATTGTTAGAGCTTAGCAACCTCTCGTGGTTCATTCAAACTAGTGTTTTTGAAAACTAATAGTGGATATTCATAATCCATTAACGATGGATGAGGTCTTTGAGAAGGCCATAAAATAGGAACAAAAGTCACAACAGGTGGAAAACTATAGGAAGAGTGTGAATACTAAATCTGGTTTTGGAAATAGAAAGTTCCAAAACAATAACAACAATAATCAGAAGGGTAATAATAACAATCAATAGATCAGGAATCTAAAGAGAGGAACAAACACTCAAGATAAAGGAGAGGGAAGCTTTGGTAGAAACAAGAAAGTAAAAAATAATAACACCGACTTCTCCAATATCAGGAACATGATAGGTGGTCACCCAGGGCCACGAGGTGGATGCTATAATCATGGAGGAGATCACTATGCCTCCAATTGCACTCATCATACAAGAGGTCAACGAGGTGGTAATTATTGGAGAGCACCGTGACACCAGATTCATGCAACGGTTGACAATCATCAAGCAGACTTTTAGGCTTCACCTATTCAGATGTCGAGTAATATTTTTGGTCAATTTATTTCTATTTTGATAGATATAGGATCTACTAAGTGCTTTATTTATCCTAAAGTAGTTGCTAAATTACCTATTAGACCTAGTTTTATGTCACATTCATGGATGGTTCAGTATGGAAATCGAGTAGAGAAGAGGGTAGATTCATGTTTATCATGCAATGATTTGGAGCTACCTAATTTCCAAACCCAAGTTAACCTATATGTAGCACCATTGGGTTCTTATGATGTGATCTAAGGGATCAATTGGTTAACTAAGCATAAAGCCATAGTGAACTGTGAGGATAAGGTTGTGATTTGTTTGGATGATTTTGGACATCCAATTGAGATTTTGGGATCTCAAGAGCCTCTAGAGTTGAGAAATATCTCATCCATGCAACTAAAGAAAGCACATTAGAAAGGATGTTCCATATATGCTATATTGGTTAGTGGCTTGGATAATGTCCAACAAAGTTTAGATGGCTATCCAGTTCTCAGAGAGTTCTTGGATATCTTTCCAGAAGAGCTTACTGAATTACCACTGAAGAGAGAATTTTATTTCTCGATTGAAATTTTACCTGGAACGGAGCCTCAATCCAAAGCTCCATATAGAATGACTACTACTGGATTGTATGAACTAAATTTTCAATTGCAGGAGTTGTTGAAACATGGATTTATTAGACCGAGTGTATCTCCATGGGGTGCACCAGTAATTTTTGTTAAGAAGAAGGATGGAACCTTAAGACTGTGTATTGATTATAGGATGTCGAACAAGGTTACCATTAATAATAGATATTCTTTACCCAGGATAGATGAGTTGTTTGATTAGATGAAGGGGGGCACAATGTTTTCTAAGAGTGATCTTAGATTAGGTTACCACCAATTAAGGATTAAGGATGAGGATATTTTGAAGACAACTTTCAAAACTCAGTATGGACACTACAAGTTCATAGTGGTACCTTTTGGCCTAACAAATTCTCCAGTGGCATTAATGAACCTTATGAACAATATCTTTAGAGATTGTTTAGATGATTTCATGCTTATATTCATTGATGATATTCTGATTTAGTCTAAGACAAAAGAGGAGCATGAGAAGCAGTTGAGAATAGTATTGCAATGACTTAGAGATTGAAAGCTTTTTGGTAAGTTTTCAAAGTATAATTTCTTTTAGGAGAAGGTTCACTATATTGGGCATGTCATATCTGCTAAGGGAATCTCAATTGATCCTACATAGATTGAGGAAACTATATATTGGCCAACACCACAGAGTGTTACTAAAGTTCATAGTTTCATGGGACTTGCAGGATACTACCGGAAATATGTGGAAGGGTTTTCTAGGATTGTAGCACCTATAACTTCTCTTCAGAAGAAGGGAAAGAAATATGAGTAGACTAAGAAGTGTGAGGAAGCATTTCAAATTCTTAAATCGAAGTTGACATCGACACTAGTGTTGACTATACTAGATCATAATGGGAACTTCATAGTGATTACAGATGCTTCAGGTGAAGGTGTAGGAGTTGTACTAATGAAGGATAGGAAAGTGGTTTGCATATGAGTCTAGGAAATTGAAACAGTGTGAACTGAATTATGTGCCACATGCTCTTGATCTTACAACTATTGTTCATGCATTGCAGATGTGGAGACATTATCTCCTAGTGAAACCATTTGAGCTTAAGATAGATCATTTAGGACTTAAGTACATCTTCACACAACCGAACCTCAATGCAAGACAAAGGAGGTGGCTTGAGTTCCTAAGTGAGTATGATTTTGGTATTGAGTATATTAAGGGTAAGGAAAATAGATTTGCAGATGCTCTTAGTAGGAGAAGACATCTCTCTGCTATGTTGACCACAAGGTCAAATTTGAGACAACAAGTGTTGCAGCATCTTCCAGGAGATGAGCATTATGACAGGGTCAAGAAAGCCTTAGAGGCAGATCCTTTACATCATATATTTGATGGATATGTGATGGAGTATGATGGTATTGTCATATATCAAGGAAGGATGTATATCCCTAAGGGTGGAGATTTGAGGAAGTTCATTCTAGATAAAGTTCATGATGCACCTTATTCAGGGCATCCAGGAGTTATGAAGATGGTAGTAGAGTTGAAGGCTTTATATTTTTGGCCTAAGCTCAAGAAAGATGTTATGGAGTATGTGGCTAGATGTTTGGAATTCCAACGGGTCAAGGCTGAGCATGTGCATCCATCGAGACTTTTGTATCCCTATGATATACCTGAGTATAAGTGGAAAGTAATCAGTATGGATTTCATCCAAGGATTACCTTTGAGCAGGAATAGGCATGATACCATCTTAGTAGTTTTTTATACGTTGATGAAGGTTTCACATTTCATACCTAGAAATTTGAAGGATGGATCATTAACTCTTGTGAGGAAATTTGTGCAAGAGATATTTAGATTGCATGGTGTACCAGAGACCATTATTTCTAATAGGGATACCAAGATGACATCTAGGTTCTAGACTAACCTGAATGCAACTTTGGGAACTAAATTAAATTTTAGTTCTGCATATCACCCACAAACTGATGGCCAAATTGAAAGGGTCAATTAGGTTTTTGAGGATTTTCTAAGGATGTACTGTATGGATCAGAAATACAAGTGGGAGGAATATTTTCCATTGGTTGAGTTTTCCTACAACAACTCATTTCATGCATCGTTGGGTATGGCACCTTTTGAGGCATTTTATGGACGAAAATGTCACACATCCATCAGTTGGGACAAGATGGAAGACAAGATCATTAGTGGTCCATATATATTCAAGGAAATAGATGAGCAAATGAAGTTGATCTAGGGTAGGTTTAAGGAAGTAGTCGATAGACAAAAGAGCTATGTTGATAGGAACAAGACTTTTAGAAAAAAAATTGTAGGAGATAAGGTCTTTTTGAGGGTTAAGCCTCATAAGAGCTCTATCTCATTTGGGAAATCATCAAAGTTGGCACCAAGATTTGCGAGACCATTTGATGTATTGGAACTTATTAATCCAATTGCTTATAGACTAGTGTTACCACCCTCTGTAGCTTGAATCCATAATGTATTCCATGTTTCTTTGTTGAAACCATATCATCGTGATGCATCTCATATTCTTGATTGACATTCATTACAAGTATAGGATCTAAGGGTGGTGCTAGACGAGCCCATCTGAATCCTAGATAGGCCTAGCATTAAGCTATGTAATAGAGATACTACTTAGTACAAGGTCCAGTGGGACTAGTATACTGAGGATAGTGCTACATGGGAGGATTATGAGATGATAGACCATCATTTTCCTCATTTGCTTTCATAGATTAGTATTTTCTTTATATGGAGATACTTGATACTCTAATTTTTGATTCACATGTGAAATTTGATAGCATGGATGCTACTATTATTGTTTACGCTTATGTTTGAGAACTATGTTGTTAGTTACTACTTCATTATGATTGAGATACTGTGTTTACCTATTGAGATACTATGTTTTTATTGATTGAGATAGTATTTTTTATTGATGGTGATTCTATGCTTACTAAATGATTAATAAGACATCGAGACAATGTCTCTTCCAAGAGGGGAAGAATGTCAAATATAAATTTTATTGATTAATTAATTAAAATGATTATTTAAATTGAAGTTAAATTGAAATTTAAATTGAGGTGAAATTGAAATTGAAATGCAATTGCAATGATTTGAAATGCATTTTTTTTATTGAAATTGGGGTTTGTCATTGTTGATGAAAACTCGAGTGCAAGTGAACGCAGAAACAAGTGAACATGATTGAAGATGAGAACAATGATTAAGTAGAGTCGTTTTAGCCATTAGACGTTTATGAGGATGATGGAATCTCACACACACTCACTTAGTTAATATTTTAATGCATTTTTGTGATTACTGTGTTTGCAAATTTTAAATTAAGTTTTATTGATTTCTCCAAATTTGTGAAAAGAATATGTTGATTTAAAATGGCGATTTGGTTAATTTTTGAGGAAATTGATTTAAGTTAATTAAATTGAATTCCTATTGTGGATATTTTATTACTATTAAAAAATAATGATGCTTTGTTATTAAATTAATGAAATAGACTTTTTATTGTGGAATTTATTAAAATATAATAAATATTGTGTTGTAAATTTAATTGTTTTTATTTATTTCTTATTTAAAAATATGAACTTGAGAAGGTTTATTGAAGAAATTAAACAAATATTTAAATTGAGTTATTGAAAACAAATTGGAAAACAAATCAGGTGCAAATGGAAATTGATTTCAAACAAGCAGTTGAACAAATTGAAGAAAATATCTTCAATCAATTGAAGGAAATCAAATTTAGAAACTTGGAGTTTTGGAAAATGGAACTGGAGATCAAAGCTAAGAAAGAGGATCTTTATTTGTGAATAAATCCATGAATTGCATGAGAGAAAACACACAGAGAAGTAGTGAACGATTTTGAAATTAAAAAGGTGTGTAAAAATCTGTTTTGAGATTTAACACAAAAAGGAGACTCAACATGATGTAGGGGATAGAGAATTAATTTTAAATTCATAAGAGACAAAGGATTTTTCAAAAAAAATTTGTTGTTGCTAACATTTCTATCCAATCAGCCTTCTCAACCTCCACACGCAGCCAAGAAGATAATGTTCTCATCCTGCACACAGGCCTAGAAAACATCTACCATCTCTCCACTCCCTATGCAACCAGCAAAGAGGAGGAGATGGGAAAAATATGTGAGGGAAAGAAGACATAGGGAGACCGTAGGGAGAGGTAGGGAAGAAGAGGCGTAGATAGGGAGGAGAATCTCATCCCCCACTCACCACACATAGCCTGTAGAGGAGAGGCTTGGCACACAAAAAGAGAGGAGGTTGTTGTCTGCAGCCAAAAATACCCTCCATCCACCCCATACACAATGAAGAAGGGGTGCACAAGAAGAGGGAAGAGGAATCAGATAAATAGAAAACATAAATATATCTCTATCTCACACAAGCAACAAATAAGATAAGGCATAACGAAGAATATAGAAAGGAAATTAATGGAAGAGAAGAAGAATATTAGACAAAGCAGCTACAAAATATTTGACGGAGGAAGCAATAATCAATTTCTAGAATTACCAAGTAGGAATTGAAAAACTAATTCACCAATCTAGCAATAAGTTTAAAAATTATTTTCTAATTCTTGTATTTAGTTTGAAATGGAAAGAGAATCTATGTTTTTTAGTAATTTAGGAGAAGAATAATCTCCAGATTGTATTTTTAAATATATTAAAGAATCTTTGTTTGATTACATTCTGTAGAAATTTTTAAACGGTCAAATCGTATTTATTTATTTTTCTTTCTAGAAAACATTGAGATTAGAAATACAAAATTGTAGGAAAAATTGGATTAGAAAACAATGAAAAACAACTAATCTATAAATTTAGGAGAAACTCGAAATTAAATTTTGAAAAGATTTTAAACAGAAAAAGTTATTTGAAAAGAATTCAAATAGAAAGGATTTTGATATTCTTGAAAAATTATTTATTTATTTTCTACAAGTATGAAAAACAAAAAATAAATCAATTAAATTTAAAGATACGATTTACTTGAAACAAAACGAATTAGGATTAGTTCACAGAGGAAACAAAATAGATGAGTAAACAGAGCAAAAGAACCTGTGCTCTTTTATGACTATTTTAATATATGTATTTAATTTACATACTGGAGATACACCTTCTTTATTTTTGTTATTTAAATAATTTACTCGATTTGAATATTAATTTAATGTCATTTATGGATTAAAACAATGAAAAGAACAACATTTAAACTGTTTTTGCTTGAAACAAGATTTTTGTTTGATTGTTTTTGAAAGGCTATATTTAATTGATTGAAACCATGCATGCTTGATAAATGAAAGTGCATGTCATTTTTTTGGAAAGTTACCTTTCGGGACAGGTGTCGAATATGGGTTATTAGAGATTGTAGTTTTTCTTTTCCAAAACTTTTTTATTCATCGTGCATGACATTTTACTTGGCCAAGTAACTTAAGGACCATTGAAATAGATGGAATTAATGAACTCTCTACCATATCCTAGTATCGAACTTTCTTGTTTCTTAAATGAATTATAAAAATGAAAATGTTTGAGGTTTTACTAGTTATACTAGGCATGCACTAGATTCCATCTTGCTTGTCGACTACTTTTTGCTATGCGATTCATGTAGGGTCAAGTATTTCTTGAATGAATAAGGAATTCCAGGGAAATGTAAGCTTCAAGGTTGGGCAGAAAAAGTGTCAGATCCTTGTTCTAATCTTCATTATTGAGGATATGCTATTGGATTGAAGATCAAAGTATGTAATCTTCATTTATGTTTTATGTATTGAAGATCTTAAGGTGACTGAATGCATAAGTCTCAAATTGTAACTTATATTAAAAATTATTTCGTATTATTATCAATGTCATGTATTATGACACGTGTATGTATTTTATGAATCTATTTTTATCGACTTTAAGTCGTTGTATTTGGAATTGACTAGTTTTTATGATGTCTATTGTCTACTTTATTTTTAATATAAATGAAATTATTTAAAGTTTTGTCGATGTTTGATTTAAAGAGTTTCTCTCTTTACATATAGCCATCACTAAGGGTGTGATTAAAAAAATCCTTGTCAAATTTTATGGATGGGAATATCCTATCAACATCCAGGTAATCCAGTTGCTTACTCCCAAATATAGCTATCCTATAATTCTTGGAAGACCTTGGTTGGCCATGGTTGTTGCTAAGATTGATTGTAGGGAAGGGAGAATGACCATTTCGCATGGTCAAGATAGTAAACATTTGTTTTTATATCCCCCTACTAAGCTTACTGAGCCCAAAATGGTTTGGGTTGATGAACTTGAGAAATCCAATGGTTCAAACAATTTAGCCTCCCTAGCTATGGTAGTAATTAAATAGCCCGGAGAAGAACTAGAAGAAGTGTTAGTAAACGATGTTGCAAAAATTGCTATGACTCCGAATGAGGAAGAAATGATTGATGCTCCAAATATTTTTGGGCAACCAATTGATATAAGTGGAATGGAGCACAATTATGCTACAATGGGAATGCCTTATGGCTTAGCTAACATGATCCCCATAACAAATAATTTCTTTGAGGATGTCATGAGCTTTCACTAGCTTATACATCATAGTTGTCCTCTTAACACGTTGTTGCGACCTATGTATATTGTCACTTTGGCCCATCCTAGAATGAAATCGATAATTCTATTACCAAGAAAAACTTTTAATATGAATAGTTGGCTGACATAAAGTCAAGAGGATAAGTTGTTTAATGTGTTGGTACAAAGGTCTAAATATTTTTCTTGGGATTATACAGACACGAGGGGAATTCACCCAAGTGTGTGTAATCATCACATTTACAATGACATTAGTATAAGGCCTATTCGCTAGCCGCATAGGAGACTCAATCCAACATTAAAGGATTTGGTCAAAATTGAGATTAAAAAACTCCTTCATGCTGGATTTATTTATCCAATCTTTGATAGTCAATGGGTATCACCTATGGTGGTAGTCCCAAAGAAAAATGGGAAGTGGAGAATCTATATAGATTATCGAGAACTCAATAAAGCCACTTATAGATTATTTTCCCCTACCATTTGTTGATCAGGTTCTGGACAACTTGGTTGGGAGGAAATATTTCTCCTTGATGGATTTAGTGGTTACAACTAGATATAGGTTGCTCCCAAAGATCAGGACAAAATCACGTTTACTTGACCATGGGGCACATTTGCATACAAAGTGCTTCCTTTTGGACTGTGTAACGCCCCAACAACACCCCAACAACCTTTCAAAGAGTTGTTCTTGCCATATTTTCCACACTCATTAATGACTATGTCAAGGTCTACAAGAATGATTTTATAGTCTATGGGTCAAAATAGGATGAAGCTCTTTAGAACCTAGATCGAGTTCTACAAGTTTGTGGGGAAAATAGACTATCCCTTAGCCATGAAAAATGTTTAATAATGGTGGAACAAGGAATAGTCTTGGGTCATCATATTTCCTTTGAGGGAATAAAGGTTGACCCTAAGAAAATTGAAGTCATCCAACAGTTGACTATCCCTCAAACTCATATAGATGTTTGAAGTTTTCTCAGACATGCTAGTTACTACAGAAGGTTCATTGAAGGCTTCTGTAAAATTGCAGCTCCCATGTTCTCTCTTTTACAGAAAGGGGTAGAATTTGTTTGGATGCCTGAGTGTCAGTTATCATTTGAAACCATAAAAGAAAAGATGGTCTTTGCTCCCGTTCTGCAAGGGAAAAATTGGAGTATTCCCTTCCACTTCTATGTAGATGCTTCTGATGATGCTAGTGGTGCAGTTTTGAGACAAGAAGATGAGAACGGGGGAATGTATGTGATATATTTCATTTGTAAAAATTTTACTCCTGCAGAAAGAAACTATAGAAAAAGAATTTTTGGTTGTTGTTCATGCCATAAAGAAGTTCCACCACTACATTATAGGGTATAAGGTCATAGATTTTATAGACCACTCAGCTGTGAAGTACCTAATGAATAAACCTATAGTGAATGGTTAGATTATGAGGTGGTTATTACTCCTTCAGGAGTTTAATGCAATGATTCTTGACAAACAAGGGAAGTATAATTTAGTAGCAGATTTTTTGTCATCAATCAAACATGAAGAAGGTGATAGTATTCATGTACAAGATGAATTCCTAGATAAAAATCAATTTACAGTTTCTGTAAAATCACCCTGGTTCGCAGATATCACTAACTATTTAGCTACTTCAGAGATACCCCCTAGATTCACGACTAAGGAAAATAAGCATCTAATCAAGGAAAGTTCCCCGTTCAAGTGGATCAATGAAATGTTATTTTTTTGTGGTCCTGATATGATTTTGAGGAAATGTGTAAGGGCGGATAAAACCTACAACATTCTAAGGGCTTGTCACAATGATCTTTCATAAGGACACTACTCTATGAAGAGAACTTCACATAAAATCTTAGGCACCAGATACTATTGACCCTAAATGCATAAAGACATTAAGAACTACGTTCATCATTGTGATGAATGTCAGAGAGTAGGTAGACCAACTGCTTCTTCGGAAATGTTTTTGTTGCCATAGGTAGTGCTAGAACTATTCAAGAAATGGGGTTTAGATTTTATCGTACCCATAGATCCTTCCTCTCAAGGGAAAGAGTACATATTGGTTTTCACTGACTACTTGACGAAATGGGTTGAAGTTCAAGCCTTATGAATATCTAGGGAAGAGCAAGTCATGGAATTCCTCTATAATAAAATGTTCCTTAGATTTGGAGCTCCTCGAACAATCATAACTGATCAGGGGCCCTAATTTATGTCCAAAGTGCTCTTGGAATTTACCAATAATTTTTAGGTAAGCCACATGAAGTCATCCCCTTACCACCCTCAAGTGAACGACCAAGTAGAAGTAACTAATAGAGAGCTTGAAAATATTTTGACAAAAATAGTTTCTTCTAGAAGAAAAGACTGGGCTAGGAAGCTCGATAAAGCTGTAAGGGCATACAACACAACCTGTAAATCTACAACTGGATTCAGTCCCTATGAGCCTATTTTTGGAAAGAAACTGCTTCTTTCCATTGATTTTCAATTACAAACTTTGTGAGTAGCTATGGAATTAGGTCTAGATTTAAAATGAGCCCAAGTTGAATGAGTTCTACAACTAAGTGAATTGGATGAGCTTTGCTTAGATGTTTTCCATCAAACTAAACTAATTCAACATGAACGAAAAGTGTGGCACGATAAACATATTAAGGAGAGGGAGTTTCATAATTGGATACAAGGATCATAAAGGAAAACTCAGGACTCATTGGTTGGGACCTTATGAGATTGATCAATTCTTTTCGAAAGGAAATGTTCAGTTGAAACCAATAGATGGTGACACACGCACCCTCTTAGTTAATAGTCATCGCTTACATGTCTACCATAAGTCGGTCGATAGGGAGGAATTCACAAGAATGGTGGAAATGCAAGGCAAGGTCCAATGTGTTGAATCTGCCAAGGTAGAGTCTATTTGGTAACAATGTTGTATTATTGTCTAAAAAAAATTAATAAAAAAATAAAAATAATTAACAATAAAATATATAAATTCTAAAATGTGCAATAAAAAGGACATGTATGCTAAGATATTTTTCTTATTTCTTCATTTTGGACTTAGCTAATCTTGTTTCCTTTCTACAGGACTTCTTCAGATTGGAAAATAACTTCCAGAGCACCCTCCAAAGATGCTCGAGAACATTACCATCACAATGCTAGATGCTTGAGAACATTATCATCACGATGCCAGATGCTCTGGAACTTGATGGTCCTCATGCCCAATGCTCTGGAACTTGTACAAATCTCATCATGTCAAGGAGGCATTCTACACTAAGGTCCAAAGCTCTTGAACTTAAAAATTATTTATCATGTCATTGAACTTTCATTTTGTTGCTTCTTTGGTTGCATATTTCAGCGATGCTCTAGAACTTTCATTCAATTGCTGCTACGAGTGCATCTTTCAACGATGCTCTAGAACTTTCTTTCCATTGCTACTCTAGTTGTATCTTTCAGTGATGCTCTAAAACTTTCATTCTGTTGCTGCTCCAACTGCATCTTTGAATGATGCTCCATAACTTTCATTATGTTTCTGCTTCGGGTGCATCTTTGGACGATGCTTCGGAACCTTCATTTCATTCCTTTTTGGCTGCATCTTTCGGTGATGCTTTGGAACCTTCATTTCATTCATCTCCAGTTCCAACTCACATCGATGCTCCAAAATTTATGCACTAGTTTCGAGCACGATGTCAAATAGCGTGCTCTAAAACTTGTCTATTCGTATTTCGCAACCTTTTTCAAAAATTCAAAAATTTTGCGATCCTTCTGTCAGTATACCTTGCACACCCGTCTTTCTATTTTATTTTTTTATAAATAAAGCCACCACGTACTATAATCATCATTGATGGCTCCATCATCCATATAATTCCGCATTCATATCATAATAAATACACCGTCACCTTAGCCAATGCCTTCACATCATCTTGTCAAATCTGTAAGGTACAAGATCTTCTAATGATCACAGAACGCAAGTAAGTATTAATTTTCTCTTTAAGTAGGTAGTTATTGTCGAATAAAGAATAATTATTTGGCACAAACTTCACTCCCAATTTAGCAACTTGTGCCACTCGACGATGAGTTACTTGTATGGAAAATACTTTCACATGCTTCCATGTAGATGGGAAATCATTGCATAATAAGTTGCAAACAAGACAAAAATTGAGTTCAGATGCAATATTTTCAAAAGTGTTGTGTGAAATCTTTTTTCCGTAATTGAAATCTTTTGCAGAGTGGGAAATAAGGAAATGGGAGGTGGTAAAATAAAACCAGAGCTGGACTCAATAGAAAAACTATTAGGGTTGAGTAATATCTCAAGGTTGTTCGAGGAAGAAGGGTAGTTAAACTTTAATAGAAAATTTGAGGGCTACAATGAAAAGCTGGTGAGTTCTTTTGCAGAAAACTGCACAAGTGGCAAGGTGGTACTTTAGGGGAAACATTTAAGGTAAGTCCCAAAATTATTTCTCGCTTATTAGGATTAGAGAAAGCAGGCATAAAAATAAAAGAAACCTCTAAAATTACATATTAGAAATTATATGAATTATTTGTTAGAGAGGGAGACCCATAACCAATGGTTGTAATAAGTACTAGGGGATAGAATAAAATTTTCTAGAGAACTTCCATATTAGAACCCTGGGGTACTTTTTTTGCATGGATTATAAATTATTTCACCTATGAGGGTCAGCTAACTTTAGTTGTAGGACCTATTTTCCGCATGTTGACCCATTTGTGTCATGGAAAGGAGGAACCTACTCTTAGGGTTAATATGCCTGAATTCTTGTGTGATTCTCTAAACACTTCCATATAAAGGTATAAAACAGGGACTAGGCCTTTGAAACATCATGGTTTGATTTAGTTGATCTGTAAGTACCACTTATGCAAGAAACCTGAGGGAAAATGGGAGAAGTTTTTAAAGAAAATTGAGAAGCCCACAATCGCAAGGACAATAGAATCAAGGGAGTTGTCCCACTAGGCTATTCCAGCATCTGAATAAATTTCCCCTAAGGGTTCTCCAACTTTGGAAGCTCCTAATCCCACTACTCCTAGTGAGGATTTTCCAAACTTCTTTGGGGATGCATTTAAAACCCCTAACTTGCTAGAATAGGATGAAACCATTTATTCTAATTCAAGTAAACCTAGAAGAAAAAAGAAAAGGGAACAATATAACACCCATTACATTCCAAAATTTGCCTCCATTAAGAAGTAAGCGTTTAGCTTCTGAATTCTCTGAAACCCCAATACAGGGTAAGGAGGGAATTTCAAAGAAGAAAAAGCCTAAGCGGCCACCTGAGCCCATAGAAATTTCAGATCTTGCCAGTGAAGAGGAGGTACCCCTAGGTAAAGAAGACTTAGGCGAAGTATTTCCTTCCCACTCTACACATGTGGAGGAAATATTCACTGAGGAGATTCAGGAAAAAGAACCTAAGGGGGATGATGGTGTGCCAGGAAATTTGTTCCCTATTGTTAATCAAATTTTTGAAACAACTGAAACAAGTAGTCACTGTAGAGTTAGAAAAGTGTAAAATAGAAGTTGATGATCTACAAAGACAATTGTCGAATGGTAATGTACTGATAGAGTTGCAAAAAGAAGAATTGACTATGCATAAATTTATAATAAATAAAAAAGATCAAAAAGTACAAGGCTTGCAGCTTCAATTATAGCTAAAGGACTCAATAATGTATAAGTTACAGGAATAAATGCAAGAACTGAATCAAAAGCATCAAAATTATAGTGTTGACATTGCAAACAAAGATATAGAAATTGAAAGAATAAAACAAAATTTTGTGCTTATGCTCACAACCTTTGAAGACGACAAGAAAACAAAAACTGAACAATTGAATGCTTCCATCAACAAGGTCATAGAACTGGAACAAGACTTGAAGGAATGCACTATAAAACCTCAAATGGAGTCTAAAGAAATTCAGACTGAACCAATTGTAACTGATGGATTCCAAATCCGCATTCCACCTCTGCTAATGAAATGGATGGAAAAGTGTTACTTCCTCATGAATGTCCAAGCTGAAAATTACAGGTTAAAGAAGGAACTAGTGCTCCCAAAGGAGTCATTTCACAAGGCCTACAGAGTGAAGTAGGATGCATGTCAACTTGTGGACTATTTATTAAATTGTATATGACCATCAAGAGTTTACTCCATGTTTTTGAATGAGAAATGGCTAAGATGGAAGTTGTTTAGGATCTATAATGATCAGCCCTACGAGCCCAATGATAAAGAGTTTGTTAAAATATATGTAGAGTCAACCCCTAAAGACCAAGATCTAATTTGTGAATTCTTTTTGCATGACTTATTATTAGAAAATCACAAGATTTCTTTGTCAACTTATTTGTTGGAAAGGTAGAACTAAGAGAATTTCTCTCCAACGTGACGAATCAAATTCATTGGAAGGATTGGACAAGAGAGTTTGCACAGGAAGAAAAGACAGTGGGTCTCCAAATAAGGTCCCCGAATTCGAGGCCTGGTGGTTTCAAATATACAATTTGGTCTCTCCTTGTTAATGATAAGATGAAGGAAAGATATGACAACAACCTCAATCTGTGTTATGATAATTTCATGGAAAATGGACAGAAGTTGATTGGAAAAGCATGGCATGCCTACGAAGAAAGATTCACCCCACTACCAACTTACCTAAGGAAAAGAGAGGTCATTTCCCCTCTAATTATTAGGTGGTCATTTAGAAGAGCAAATGCCTTAGTTAAAATCCTGAGAAATCTTAGAAAAAAATGGATGGGAATGAAATTCAGACCTCCTTTACTACTCAATCCACCACTGACATTCAATATTTCAATGGATCAGAATGACAGACTTTTCAATGAATGGAGGGAGAGTGTGATATTTCACAGAGGGTTCATTTATGACCCAATATATTTTGATGCAACAACAAGGGAGGCACATGATCTCAGTGCCCTATATGAGGAATGAAATAAGACTCAGGGGTTTAGCTATGGAGTAGGAGGACCTACTAGAAATTAGGTAGGGGAGGAAATGATGAGGTAAAAATAACCTCATCATAATAAAATTTATAAATCTTACATCTACCAAATTAATCCTAAGCCTGTGCCAACTTATTAAACTTTAGGAGAAATAATTTCTTATTTTAAGGAAAATTATGCTTTCTTTCTTTCTTTTGATCAATTGAGGAAATTTGCCAATGCAGGTTTAATGGGTTGACTTGAGTGCTTTTGTAGAAAATAGTCGGTCATCAAGCAACTATTACAAAAGTTGAACTAGCACATATCTCAAGTGTGGTAAAGAATAGATGTTGTGAATCTACTCCTAAATACCAAGATGTTGCACCAAGGATTTAGTTTTGTTCTTTAAAATTATGTTATTAAATATTCATGGCTCTTCGCGAGCCTTGTATATGATTATGAGCTTTAAAGACTTAAAAGTTATTTTTTAAGTTGTTGAAGACTTTTTCAATGGATATCCACGCCATCTTAAATTTAGGATTTAGTTACAAGATTATCTATTAGAATGTAATTTCATAAGTGATGAATAAGATAGAAGAAGTATCATTATGTTGTTCACATGGTTTTCAAAATACTGTTGAAATCGGTTACCTAATTTTTGTCTATTGGTAAACTGTTGAATTATGAGTGATGATGATTGTTCATAATGGATAGACTCCAGAACTTGTAGCTTGTGTGATTTAAAGATGAAGTATTCACCCACCAGCTGGCCACTCGAGGGGAGTTAGTTAGATAGATAAGTATTTTACTATTCTGTTGTTCATTTGTTTAAAGTTAGATAACTATTTGGTACAAGGTATCTAAGTTTGTTAAGAGTTGAGTTTGAATTTTCAAAGTGCCATTGTTTTTAATTTCTATAAGTTATCTTTACTAGTTGAAAAAATCCTTTACTATTTAAAAGATGTTTCATTGTTTGTTCACTTATTTTTCTACTTTCATAGTATATCAGTATATCAGTTATTTAATTTTCTTGTTTCTATGCTTTTTAGTTTAGTTGTGTTGCTTTCTAAATTAGTTGTCTTATGCTTTTTAATTTAGTATTTCCAGTTTTTCTTAGAATAAGATTATTTTCTAGTTAAATAGTAATGGCCTTAGGTTAAAATTGATTCCAATAGTTTAAAGTAAAACATAAAATATAAACTGAGTTATCCAAATCATCTTCTTTTGCAAATTGCCTTGGACACTACCTAGTCGAGTAATTGACATTCAATATTCTAAATTAGTAGGACCTAATGACAATGTATCACTTTCACTATTAATTATCAGATCTGATATTAAAGGTTAATAAGGTTGAATAAGATTTAAGTTCTGTGATAACTGATTCACCCCTCCCCCCCACCCCCCCTGCCCCACCCCCCCCTCTTAGTTTTCTATTCTTGTTTTTCCAATAGATAATACTTAATTTCATCATTTGCATTCATCATTTGATTTGCATTACTAGGTTTTGTTAGTTGAATGTTAAATTGTCTTTTCCAAGCTTTTGCTTGGTGTTGAACCCTTCAAAGCTAGAAATAACCCCTCCTAGGTCCTCCTTATTTAGAATTGACTCACCTTTGGGTTGATAGTTAATCCAATTTAGGATCCTAGGACATTATTGAATGACCTAAAGACAATAGAGGCATCTCACCATGCCCTATTTTCTTTACGGTTCAGTTGGTTTTCCATGGGATCTTGATCCTTATGGCTTGATCACCCCTCTTGATCGCTATCTCATTTTATTCGAATTGGTACACTTGTACCCCTCTTGATGTGTTTTGGTCTAATTTAGTGTTCATTTGAATCAAGTTGATCCTCTCACTAAAGTGGGGACTAGATGGAGTCACTAAAAAAGTATCCCTTCTACTTTTTCTAGCTTTTTTAGGCCCTCCATGTGGGTTTGGTTTAATGTTTCCTAGATTTAGTGTTGTAATATGGTTGACATATTCACATTAACTCTTGGGTCCTTGTGAATTAGTGGATTCTAATGTGTTTTATCAAATCATTAAACATAATAAACCTTTTTTTATCAAAATTAATTTTAACATTGTCTTATTTATAGTGTTGTAACACACTTTAACACTTCTCTAGGATTTTCATTAACAATTCAGCTTTCTTATGATTTAATTGGCCCCATTTTGTATCCATAAGCCTCATTTATTATATATTTTCAAGGATAATCCCAAAACCAATCATTAACTAGTATAATTCATGTGTATCTATCTTGTGTGGCCTAAATTTAGGGATCTAAGACTCATTCACCACCTTGGGAAAATGGGTCCCACCTAGATCTTTTGGCTCCAAACTAGTTTTTATACATTTCAAAGCACTTTTAGTTTCTGGTCTCATACATTATGTCTAATGAGACTCATATGCTACCTTGGGCGAATGAGTCTTGTATGGTCTAAAATCAAATTTAATTCAAATTTTTGGTGGGATTTTATTTTCCTAGATCTGATGTCAACTTTTAGTGTTGTAATTTCAGGAATTCTTACATAATTTAGTATAAATACAAGGATATTTCAATCATATTCATACCTAACATTCAAAAGAGTTCACAAGAGCAAGCTGATCCCACAATAGTGGTTTACAATTTTTGGGCAAACTGGACATTGCAATTATTATTTTTAACTAAATCTTCATATTTGGGCACCTATAGCGACTAAACCATGAAGAATTTGAAGATGATGAAAACTAGAGTCTCATCACATTTTGTCTGTAGATTCTAAAAATATTTTTTTCAAAATTTTTGGAATCAGATTGCACTTTTTTTTCCATCTCCCACGAAAACTGGTTTTTTTCAGAAAACAACATTTTTAAAAAGTGACGCTCATTGTATACAACCTAACTTTTTTTGTTTAAAGGATAAAATTCTAATTTTTTAAATTTAGATTTTTAACTATGATATCTAGCACTTTCATTTGGTCTCATAGATTTTTATTGAATATTTTTTTCTCAATCAAGTTTCGAAGTCAAACCAATTGCAATTCACACATAGGCGGACTGTATACAACATAACTTTTTATGTATGTATCAAAATTAATTTTTTCCTTTTTTAATGCATCGAGGATAGCAATACCCAGCCTTAGCATATTTAAAAAAAAATTATTTTGATAATCTACTATTTTTCCACATGTGCAAACTAGAGAGCTTCATTTTTAGTGAAAAACCTATGTTTAATAAAACTAAAAAATAAAATACATAATAAAACCAAAACATATTAAAATTCAATTCATCGGATAGCTCGTTCCGAGGACTACCATTTTCTAGCTGGGTTTCTGAAGTCTTCTGCATTTTCATTTTCAAATTGAGCTTCAAAAGACAATTTTTTACAAAAAAAATGAATTTTTTGGGAGATTGGGAAATTAGGGTGTTCAGCCGAACCTTTTAAATAGGTTCGGTCGAACATAGGTTCGGCCAAACCCCTTTAAAATAATCAAAGAAATTATTTTAATGGGTTTTGTTCGAAACCATACAAAATTGGTTCAGCTGAACCCCCTCACTATACATCCGGAAGTCAAACATCTTTTCCATGTTTGTTTGCGTTTTTTTGAGCTCTTGTGTACACGACGGTGACCCTCGTGCTTCCAACCCTATCAACTGAAAAAGACATTTTACAAGTTAAAAAATGATGAATATTTTGATAATGTTTGTTATTGTTGCATTTTTTTTTACTGTTATAAGTTTTTTTAAGCTTTTTTAAGTTTTTTCATGTTTTTGTGACAGATTTTTTGCATTTTGGAGAAAAAATTGTTGTTGGTTTAAATCAATCATTTGTATTTTGAAGAAGAAAATGGGACAAAAAGAAAAAAGAAAAAACAAAGGTCAATGAAAATTTTCAAAAGATAAAGAAGAAAATAGACGCAAACAAAATTTGACAAATTATCATAGAAGGAAACAAGGTACGTGTTTATTTCTTCTTTTTCTCGTTAAATATGGGTAAATTTATTTATTTAAAATTTAGTGGGTTTATCATATGTTTTATCTAGAAACAAGGAAAAATGCATCAAAATACATCAAATAATTGATATATAAGAAAATTGAAGGTTCCTCATTTCATTTTTTTGGAAATGAAAACTCAAATGCACATCATCAATGAGTTCTATAAAATTAAAATCTGCAAGTTATCACTAGATTTTATGAATCCTTTTACTAAATATTTTACTAGTTTTGATCTACAATATATTCTCTTTATTTGTATTTTTTTGTCGCACCCAATTTTGTATCTATCTACGTTTATGTCCTTCTTTAAATTATTATATTTATTTCATCCAATTGTGCATCATCAATTATATAGATATGGTAGAAACACCATCTTTCACCAGTATTTCCTCCTCTATCTTGGTGTCTCCCTCTGTATCAATACATGAAAATCAATAGTAGGGAAATCATTATGTATAACCAAATTGGATAAAAGAAGATGACACAAGATAATTCAACAAAAAATAATTTCTAACATTAGAATTAGAATATTCTTCATAACAATGAAATAATTCATAAAAAAATAAACATATTGATAGTAAAAATAAAAATGTATTGAATTTGATTACCTTAATAAAAATTTGAAAGTTTTAACTAAATTTATTCCTAGATAAGATTAATAACACAAAAATACTATCCAAAATAGATAAATCAACAAGTGTAAATGGTCTTATCTAAATTGGTTTCACCTATATAAACTATGCAAACTTATTTTTCCTATAAAAAAAAGTACTATATTTTTATTAAACAAAATATTAAAAATGGGATTTAATTATAAACAAAGAAAAACCTAGAATGAAAGTTGAGAAATAGATATCTTGAATCATGTGATAGGAATCTAGAATATGAATCAATAGAAGATAATAAAAATTAAATCATGTTTCCTAGATGGTAGCATGACTACATTAAGACCTCTATATGACTACATAGATTTTTGTCAAGTACATAAAAAATACTAGTTTATGCAAAAAATTGAAAGTCTATAAAATAAGAATAAAATACAAAACCAATAACAAGAAACTAAATAGTAGAATAACACATAAATTTTGTAAAATAAATTAAATGATATAAAATGGTCATAATGTTATTTAAACTAAACTCTAAGATAATATAATTATGATAGATAGGAAAAGACACAAAACCTTCATATGAAGAGAAGTCCAAGAATACATGTAGCTAGTTCCACAAAGGGAAAGGGGTGAATTTTGGTTATCTTACCAATATTGTCAAATCCATAATTTGGTATTTTTACCTCCACAAATAATCAAATAAAAATAAATTAGATTAATATGGTTGTGCTCTTATCCTATGTGCATCTAGAACTAAGATGAGTGCAACATAAAAAAATAAAATATAATCTATAGAAATAAGTGCATCCCTTAGATATATGAAAAAAGAAAATTTGAGAAGATGGATCAACAAACATTTACAAGAGAGATATGAATCTACAAGAAGAAATATGAAAATTTCTGATTATGATATTTTCTTAGGTAGCTTCCTCAATGAATATAGCCATCTAAATATGTCATCTTCTTCTAGACGTCTCTTTCTTTTGCTATAGATTCTTATCATAATCTTAATCTATATTCATATTCAAAGATATATGCACTATCTAGCCCTACATGATGTATAAAATGTTAATTCTTCTTTTTGGGAGTCAAATATTTCATTACATTCTACATGAACCAATTTGAGATTAAACAAAATTTTAAAAGCACCAAAGAGTCATTTTGAATCTCAAACACCGCAAAGTTTATTTTTCCTTTAAACCCAATAGGTTCAAGACCTTTATATTAGATACCATGTGCAAATGACAATTTGGATCTTCTCCCTCATTTAGTACTATATCATAGAGATTATCATGTAAATTTGGTTTCCCAAGCTCCTCCCAATTTATTTTAAGAATAATTTTAACATCTACTCCCAAGTTTATTAATATATTTTTCATCCATAAAAATGAGTTCTATATGATTGTGCCCATTTAAAAATATTAAGATGTGAAAGAGATACATTTTTTTGTAATTATCATGTTCTTAGAATTAATGTCTATTCTAACATGTTCCAAGCCAAAAATTAAATTATGAGTGTTGAAATATAAATATATTTGTTGTTTTATAATTTGAAAATTATATTTTGTTCAATATTAATAGATAGGGATTGAAGGTTGAGACACAGATCCTAACGATCTCTCGTAATGGGATACCTTATCTAGAAGAAAAATAAAATATTTAAATTTACTAGATCTTGACTATCTACTTAGGTACAAAGAGGCTCATAGACTTACAACGTGCTATCTAAGATTTTTGTCCCAGTTTTCTATCTTTTTTTCAGTTTTTTTTTTCCTGTTTTCTTTATTTCTAGATTAGAGTTTTTTTTTTGTTTGTGCTACTAATCTATTTGTTTTAGCATGTGTCTAGCTGGAATTAGCTAAATATTATTTTAATTGTTTTTTTTCTTTACAACTTGCATTTTACACGCATTGGTTAAAAAAGAATAGACATTGAAATGCATATGGGTTAAAAAGGACAACACACTTTATTTTTCATTGGGTTTAAAATTAACTCTTAGATAGAAAACACTACAAATGGTTAAAATTAACCCAGGTTTGCTTGACAAACACTACAAATGGATAAAATGAACCTTGTGCATTCTTTGTTTGTTCACATTTTGATTTTGGTTTAAAAAGAACACCATGCAAGTGTGATCCGAAATATTCATGTGCTTTTTCTTTGTTTTTAAACAAAGATCAATTGAACTATGAATATTTTGGTTTGCTTTTGTTAAGCCTTAGATCTTGGGCCTACTTTGGTGGGAAAAATTACTCACCCCAAAGCGACTCAAATTGGGAACGCGCTAAAGCCAAGCGACGCCCAACCGGTATATAAATTTGAATGTTAAGGAAACGTTAGCATTACAGAACTTCCTGCAGACAAGCAATTGACTCCCTAGTACCCTTGTGGTGTGTCAAAACCTGCAGACCCTAACCTCTATAGACTGGGATGATAATGCCTCTCATGTGGCCTTCTGAACTTGTGCCTAAAATAAATCCTTTGTTTTAGAAAACCACAAACCTTCTATTCTTTGGTGCAGCAACGGTCGTTGCCAAGGCACCCACACCTATGCAGTTCTTAGTAGAAATGATCAATCTGTCATGGGAGTTTCATGGAGATTGGAAGCTTGGTTTCCCTAAGAAGTGAGTGCAATGTAAGGGGGAGCCCGTGGGGCTAAGCTTCTGAAATTCATTCGCTAAGGATATGCGGTTCGTGGGATCCATAAGAATACTATCCTTGCAGCCTTAGGATTTGTTTTTTGTAAATGTCTTCTATGTGGTTGATTTTCATTCTTTACAACACCACGTGTTTGCCAACTATTTTCAGACAACATGAACAAATGAACATCATCCTCCAAATCTAAATCAATATAGTCAAACTATCAAGAGTCCCCCAACACCACCCATGACACTAAGTCACAAAAACCTTCCATTAGTCATACCCACCCTAACCTTGACAAGGGAAACCAACCATCCACATCATATCCTAGTCCTTCATTCATGTCATATCCTAGTCATCCAATCATGTCATATCCTAATCCTCCATCCACGTCATATCCTAGTCCTCCATCCACATCATATCCTTCCATCGTAGCCAAATTTGGACCTAGAGTTGCATTTCACCTCTTGCATTCTTAACTTATCACATCATATCATACCATTTTCATATATGTCATCTTAGAATCATATCCTTTTCATTGCATCCTAGTCCTTAAATATTCCTACTCTTGCATACATAGAATGTATCATTTCACCTAGGTCTTGCATGTACAACCCCTTGCATATATATTAAGATCATATCATGCCTAAGTTCCAAGTTGCATACATTCCATGCTCAAAATTTAGTCCTTTGTATAGTCATCATTGATCAAATAGAACCCTTAGCTCTTGCACGAGTTCCACTACTCTTCATAGGTCTCAAAACCAATCCATTTTTTATCTATCGCCCACATCACTTAAGGTTTATCATGGACTTTCAAGTTAGGGAAAATACCATCATCCTTGCGTGTCTAGGGAAATCCTTTTGGAGTCCATCATCTCTTGCATACCCTCTCCTGATTATTATTCCCTTGTGTTTATCCATCATAACACAAGTCAAGCCTTGCATCATAACCAAATTTCGACCTAGAGTTGCATTTGACCTCTTGCATTCTTAGCTTATCACATCATATATCATACCATTTTCATATATCCTGGATCTTAGAATCATATCCTTTTCATTGCATCCTAGTCCTTACATATTCCTACTCTTGCATACATAGATCATATCACATAGTCCATGTATACATATATATCATTTCACCTAGGTCTTGCATGTACAACCCCTTGCATATATATCAAGATCATATCGTGCCTAAACTTTCCAAGTTGCATACATTCCATGAATTTAGTCATTTGCATAGTCATCATTGATCAAATAGAACCCTTAGCTCTTGCATGAGTTCCACTACTCTTCATAGGTCTCAAAACCAATCCATTTTTTATCTATCGCCCACATCACTTAAGGTTTATCATGGACTTTCAAGTTAGGGAAAATACCATTATCCTTGCGTGTCTAGGGAAATCCTTTTGGAGTCCATCATCTCCTGCATACCCTCTCTTGATCAATGTTCCCTTGTGTTTATCCATCATAACACAAGTCAAGCCTTGCATCGTAACCAAATTTGGACCTAGAGTTGCATTTGACCTCTTGCATTCTTAGCTTATCACATCATATATCATACCATTTTCATATATCCTGGATCTTAGAATCATATCCTTTTCATTGCATCCTAGTCCTTACATATTCCTACTCTTGCATAGATAGATCATATCACATAGTCCGTGTATACATATATATCATTTCACCTAGGTCTTGCATGTACAACCCCTTGCATATATATCAAGATCATATCATGCCTAAACTTTCCAAGTTGCATACATTCCATGAATTTAGTCATTTTGCATAGTCATCATTGATCAAATAGAACCCTTAGCTCCTGCATGAGTTCCACTACTCTTCATAAGTCTCAAAACCAATCCATTTTCTATCTATCACCCACATCACTTAAGGTTTGTCATGGACTTTCAAGTTAGGGAAAATACCATTATCCTTGTGTGTCTAGGGAAATCCTTTTGGAGTCCATCATCTCCTGCATACCCTCTCTTGATCATTGTTCCCTTGTGTTTATCCATCATAACACAAGTCAAGCCTTGCATCGTAACCAAATTTGGACCTAGAGTTGCATTTGACCTCTTGCATTCTTAGCTTATCACATCATATATCATACCATTTTCATATATCCCATCTTAGAATCATATCCTTTTCAAATGCATTTTTTCCATGGAATTCTTAAGTTCAAGAATCTTTGATTTCATTTGATTTCATATGTTCAACTCCACTTATATATCACCATCTCTCACTTTCTTTGCACAATATTTTGTGACATGTACAAATGGCTCAACAAGCAGGAAGTTCTCAAGTAGAAGTCGAGCCCAATCTAGATATTGGACCAAATGAATCAGTTGAAGAACACATGGACCTTGAAGATAGGGAGGAGGCCCGAGTTCAAACAATGCATGTTGGAGAGGGGTCGGGATCACTTCCTTCTACACCAATGGATGAGCATATAAAAGTAGCTGAAACAGTGGGGAAACAAATTTCTTATAGAAATTTAGATCATTTACTTGAACTGGATATGGAGAAACTGAAATGTTATGCCGACCAACCTAAAAATACAAGTAAGAGGTCAATGACTAAATCTGTTAATAGAATAATCCATGATCATTTCAATCATCTTGAAACACTTGCAAAAACCCAATTGTTATCAAGTTTACTTCTTTGTGATGAGATGAAAGAGTCACTACAATTGTTGGGTGTACATTCTACATCGAATAAGAGGAAACACATGAGACTGCAAAAAGATATTGTTGAAAATGTAAAAAAAGGTTTAGATTCCATTGGGAAAGGATCTCGATTAGTGGATAGAACCATTGCAAGAAAGGTGATTTTGACATCTGTTTTAAATAAAGAAATATCCAGAAAAAGAAAAATGTCAGCACTTTCCACTGAATTTGGTTATAGTAGAACCACACTAATAAAATATGAGAAAAAGAGAAAGGTTTTAGATGATAGTTCTGAAGGCAATTGGACAATTATGTGTAGAGCTCCTCGTTCTGACAGGATTGAAGATGCTGTTAGGAACTTGATCTCAATTTTTTGGAATGATTAGACCCGTCCATCATCAAATACTAGAGATGTTATGAGGCGCAGGATTGGACCTAGTATTTATGAAGAACATATTAAACATTGGCTAGACATAACATAGCTTAAGATGTATATGAACTTTTATAATATGTATCCTCATATAAAGATTGGGAAAACAATGTTTGAAAGGTTAAAGCCATACTATGTGAAGATAAACAAGTTTTTTGAAACTTGTTGTTGTCGTTATCACATTGAATTTGATCTCTACTATCAGGTGTTTCGAAATATGAGAGAAGAAAGATATGGTTTTACCTTCTAAACAGGTAAGTTTGTTCATAAACGATCTATTATGTGATCATGAAAATGGACTTCAAATAAAATGCATAAAAGGACTCTATGAAACATGTGAAAATTTGGCTAACTTTCCTTCAACAATTGAAAATGTTGACCTAACAAAGACATTAAATTGCAAATGTTACAAGTATGTAAAGTTTCAAACAAATTTTGGGAAAGAATCCACAAGGTTAAACTATGTAGAAGAGGAGATACCTATTGGGAAATTTATGGAAGATTTTGAAAAATTGATACAACCATACATACAGCATTCCTTTTATGCTAAGTGGCAAGCACATCAATTTCAAACATTAAGAGATACTTTCCCACTTGGAACAATTCTATTAGTAGTTGACTTTGCAGAAAATTACTCTTTTGTACATCAAAAAGAGATTCAATCAGAATATTACTTTTCAAAATAGGTCACTATTATGGTTCATGTGTGTTATCGACATGCACAATTGGAATTAGATGGTGTTGAGAATACAGATGAACAATGAGCCATCAAGAAAGAATATCACTTTTATATTAGTGATGATAAAGAGCATGACACACTTTTTGTACAACATTGTTTTACAAAATGTTTTTTTGAGAATTTGAGAAGCAGGGGTGTAAAATTTGAAAAAAAATTTGTATGGTCAGATGGATGTGTGGCACAATTCAAATCATCACGGCCATTTTATGCACTTTCTAGATATCATAAAATTTACAACATACCACATGTTTGGAGTTTCTTTGAGAGTGGGCATGGAAAGGGTGAACATGATGGCACAGGAGCTTGCATCAAACATGCTTTAAGAAAGCATCAAATGAGTTATTTAGAAGATCATATAGATGATGCACATGATGTTTTTGAATGGTGCAAGAAAAACTTTGCATCAAATGAGGTCGACACATCTTCAAGAACAAACTGAAACATTCCACATAGAGTGTTTTGGGAGATATCAGGTACGTATAAATTTAATGATCTTTAACTTGTGTAGAGATAATTCTATTTTTTTTAGAATTTTATTGTGTAAATTTGGTGTACAGGAGATGTTTTTGCAGTTATAGCAAAGATTGGAAACATAGAAGGTGTTAGCTATTATTTACTACATTGCACAAAAGAGAGGAATAAGCTAACATGGCCTGAAACAAATGATGGAATGTTATTTCCCACAGGTGAGTTTGAATTTCAAATTATATATATATACATTGTGTACATGTGTACATTACATTAAAAACATTAAATATATATTGTACAAACCTTGAGCACGCAAATGTTGTACACATGCACATGTATTACCTCAGGTTCATGTTTATCGTGCAGGTTTTGTTGTTGTGCAAGGGATATATCTAAAACAAGTCAAAGTTGTTCAACATGGGATTCATTTTGTGGAATATCAAGTTGATAACAAGGTATATCAATATAGTCACCTTATAATTGCTACCGCCCTACATCTTCATGCAGTTCCACATGCACGTGGACAAAAAAAATGGAGACTAGATAGTGATGACCGTCAGAAAACTTTACATGTTATTCAAGAGCAGGTTGAACCAGAATGTTTGAGTTAGATTATATCCATGATTTTCAAGTTCACTTGTACATGTACATACATGTTCAAGATGAGAACTTATAGTAACTTGTTTGAACTCTGGATTGTTTTAATTACTTATAATATATGTTGATGACAAGTGTTTTAAATTTGGTTGGACACAAATTAGGGGTTGAAATACATTGAGAACCTTAAATTGAGTAGATATTTCCAATTATATATTTGTTCCGTGGAATTCAAGTACTTGTTATGTAAATAATGTGCAAACCTTGTCATAAAAAAATTCATTGGAAGAGTGATGGTGGGAGTAGAAGAAAATTTAGTGTTAGTTTCAATGATCCCCCAAATCTAGCATCTCAACAAAAAATACAATTGGCACACAAGGAGATGTTACATGACTACATCTCAAGATGTTTCTTCTCCTATACATCCAAGAAAAATCATTGATTCATTAGTCCATGTCTTCTATATATATAAAGTGAATGTTGTCTCAATCTTCTTTTTTGTTGTAGAAAAAGAAACCTAACATATTAAAATTTGTGTCCTGTAGAATGTTGTAGCAAACAAAAAATCCCAAAAGTGTCTTGTAGAATGTTTATGCTTTGGGTTGGTTGGTGAATAGTGAAAATGTGCACAATTCTCCTCGTTGTGCACGTATTTACTTGTTGGTTGAATATATGGTTGCCCCATAAGTATTAGAGTATAAGAATATGACATATACATTTATGCTTAAATTAAATTGAGGAATACAATGATTTGATTGGTTAACTTATGGTTGTATCAAGGAAGCATTAAGTCATATTTTTCTTTAGGATTAACAGCTTTTTTTCCAAAGTTATATTTGTACCTTCATTGGTTTGAGATCTTTTGGCAGTAGGATTTTGTACCATCCATAGATGTATTCATGTATAGTTGTGTACAACATTTATTTCATGATTTTAGGGTTACTTGGTTACATACATATCTAAGTTGAAATATTCCAATTTTTGCATTGAGAATATGTGGTTACATCTTTCTTTACAATAGATCTTGATGCATATCTTCTATCTTCTCTTTGTGTCTATTGGTTGTACCATCTTAGACCCACTAAGAAAATAAAATGTCTTATTGAATACTAGGGATTCCTCTTGTTTATTATTTTATTATAAGTTATTACATGCATTGGATACATTTTAACCTCAATCCTACATAATTTGGTGCATAAAATCTACATGTATATTAAGATAAAGTTGATCTTCACATGTCAACATAACTAAGTATTCAAAAACAATCAATCACATTTTTCACCTAATTTTACTTTTCTTAAATCATTTTCTACATTCCTCCTCTTCTTTTCTTCCATCATCTTCTATATTTCATATGAAATTTTCCTCATAATTCTTCTTATGAGAGCTAACTTGTGTATTTTTTACACAAATAATCTCTTCAGTCCAATCATCATCAACCACCTAATATTTTCTTATTCCTCCACCTATTTGACGCATATCATTAATTTTTTCATCTCTTTCAATCCGTTCTTCTTAAGTTCTTTATTTTTAAACAATTTTATTTTGAACATCATCTTGTAAGACCCTAAAATAATTTTGTCAAACCACTATTATTATTTTATCATATACCATAATTAAGATCCATTATTATTCATTATCATCCATTAATACTTTATTACAATTTAGTGAATTAATTCCTATTATTGTGCTTAAATGATGCATTTTATAATCATTATTGTACATATTTAAATGCTTATATGAGTATATGGTTCTATTTTTATATACATAGAAAGAAAACATTCAAGATCATATATATCCAAGGCATGCATGTGCAAAATATTTATTGTGATCAACATGTGAATGAACTTAATTATAAAGTGGCATTCATTTCCTAAAATTCTACTCTAGAGAGATCAAATGTATATATATATTATATAAGTGAATGTATACATATATCATATAAACATGTAAACATATCAATATTGATCAATGTATAAACATGTAACATGTTATAAGCAAAGTTCCAAATGTATGCATATCATAAAAGCAAATGTAAGTTAGAGATCATCGAATGTGGAATACTAAAGATCATCATATAAGGAAATGTCGAATACTAAAAATCATCATATATAGTAGATGTGAGATAATCAAATGTTAAATACTAGAAAGATCATTAGATAAGCAAATACATCTAATATGCAGGGCCTAATATGAATGTTGACTCCTAGTCGAATGACCATCTGAATGAGAACAGTCCTGCTCTGATGGATGTGATAAGCCCTGCAAATAAAATGGTGTACAAAATATGTTAAATACATATAATTTATATTAAATATGTATCTAGATCTATGCATGTACATATTCATGTACATATACACATGTATATATAAAAATTTGAAACTCACATGTCCGCTAGCATCAGATTCATCCATAGAGTCACATCGATGTGCACGATCTGGAACAAGGCTAGGAGTGACATTAGGTATGTCAACCTACAAATATATAAATTCATAAATATCAGTACATGAATATCTAGTTAAATTAAAACTAAAATTTAAAAATAATTATAAAGGAACTAAAACATGCACATGCACATGCACACATACATGCACATCATCTGATATCGGATGACCCGAGTCCTTTGAAATTCCTGCCTCCACCATATCAACTATACGATCAAGTGATGAATCAATATCTACATCCCTCTGATCTATCTCATGTCATGCCAGCAATGATGAGTGGAGAGGACTATGTAGGTGAGATGGCATCGATGATAATGAACCGGCACCAACCAACATCTCAGTAAAACCCATAGTCTGTGCAGCTATCGAATGATCAGATGGTGGATCCTGATGTGCACTAGTGCTGGGTTGAGAGTGATGGGATCCTGGAAGTGAACACCCTCCATGTGCCAAACGATCTCTAACATGCTCTATACCGATCCCATAGTCTAATGCAATGAAAGCATATGCCTCCAAGAGTTCCTCAGCCAAACAAAGCAAAGTCCTGCATGCCATATCTCCTATAAGTGCCTCAAGCTCCGTGGGAGTAGGGATGCCTGTTGATGTGAAAGGATCCATGGTGGTCCACTGTGCTGAAGATGGCGTGGGATGGGGATTTCTAGACATCAAATATTGACCTACATGATCAGTAGATATCCTACTGGTGGCAGCTGCAATGTCACCTATAGTATCAATTGCTTCGTTTTGGGAAGCAATGACAACCTCATTTGCTATGGGGGCTAGAGCTAGGGTGAGAGCAGGAGACCTCTCACCAACCAATACCCTAAACACTGCGGCTGGTCTATCTGCTCGACGATAAATGGGTCTGTCAGCAATCCTGCCATGCCCCTGACCAACATATGGTGGAATGTCTAGGTAGTTGACTTTAAGGCCCAAATGGACCTCAACATACAACTGCTGAACAAAATATAATGGAATCTGGTCATTGTTTGGGTATAGACCATGTGTTGCAAGAAATCGTGGGTAGATCAATGAGGCCATATCATGATTAACACATCTAGTGACCTATTATCCCCTAACCTTACGTGTATTTTGATAAAATGGAAAACAATTGGTTTTTATCATTTATTTGGTCACACTATCCTGTATTTTTTTAAGGGGAACCTCACCATGTACTTCTTCCAGCATGCGGGAAAGAATAGCAGCTACTCTATCTGGAGAAAATGCACTTGTCCTCTCAAGTTCATCTCTTAGTTTTTCAAGACTATGCAATATTAACATGCATGGTTCAGAATATATCCCGAGGTTTACATTTTGTGCTAATGAGTCTTTCAATTTATTAATCTCATTATTCGTATTTTCAAACAAAGATTCTAGAGGTGGAGCATCTGCATTATCCATGTTATGTATGTATGTGTACCTAAAGGAGCAATGAGACCTTAGTTTAAATAATATATCTAGATATAAGGAATAGAAATCTAAAACAGTTCTAATAATTCATCTACTCATCAATAATATTTCCATACCATTAGTTCACAAAACATCTTCAACATCTATCATAGTTTTTAATTTAATCAAAACATTCACATTACTAGATTGCACAAAAAACATAATCTAAAACAATTATAAAATTTAAATTTACAAGTGTGCGTGTGCACTCTAGAACAAAATGTGTCATTAAAGACAATTTTAAAAACATTGATAAAGGTTGCATCTAAGATTTATTTCCTACAACTAGTAATAAAGGGAAAACATTATTACTTAACATTGAAAATAAAAATTTGTTGAACATGAAAGCGAAAATGTTGCAAAATGTTATGAAACACCTAGAGTGAAAAGGGTAACATCATAGAAAAATAAGAATTCAAATTTAGAAATATTTTTGAATAATGTAGAAATGAACCCCATGATATTAAAATTATACTCCATGATCCAATTGTTGATAATATTAATAAAATTGATAACAAACATAAAAAAATGAAAGTCATTGTATCTCCAAGTTACATAAGAAGAGAGAGGACCTTTCCGAATTAGAATACTAACCAAATTTTACAAGAGTGTGGTACAATTAAAATACCAAATTTATCTAAGGACTTATTAGATTTATTTTAATGTGTTAGATACAATGATTGTAATTTCTGTAAAAATCACGTCTAAATGAGAAGCGTTTATAATGCGGTGGGTTATCAAAGTTTATATCATGTACCCATTATGGAAGAAAAATTATCTCGGAAATAAAATGTTTGAGAAAAAGAGATATGAGATAGTAAAATAGAATTTGAAGAGTAGAGGTGAAGATTCTAGATGTGAGTTGGTCACAAGAGAAGCACTGCTAATTTTATTTATGATTTTAAGAATATTTTTTATAAGTATGCAATACATAGCCCCTATTCTTGATGGTTAGATCAACAAGTCAAGGTGCACAAGGATTTTTCCTAATTGGAACTATTATAGATCTATAGTCAATTTTATATAAAATTACACATTGCAGCCACAAAAAGAAGTTGAATCATATTAATATTACAATTCTATTCAGATAAACTATTATTGTTCACATCACATATAGGCATACCCCTAATAGTAAAAAACAAAATAAGAAGATAGTTAGGGATCAGAATTTTTACATGTTACTGACGATCAATATCATTTGTCATAGTATGTACAATATTGTTTTCAATAATTTTTTGAGTTATTACAAGAAAACATTGGTATTATAAAGGTTCAAAAAATCAATATTTGGTCAAATAATTATACTGATTAACTCAATTTAATGCTTGTGTATTAATATTGGTTTAGTAGAATACATGCAGAGAAGGTTATACCTTGTATTTGGATTTTTTTAAAAGGTGGGCTACCTTCTTCATGTGGAGGAATTGTGTGAATAATGTCATTGTGTGGTTCATTGTACAAAATTTTCTCCTGATGAGGAATAAATAAATACTTAGTAGAATAGTAACTAATATAATCTACAAAGTGCAT